>VXAL01010398.1:27967-41953 GCA_013399475.1 Chauna torquata | reverse complement strand
ATTGTTTAGCAATAAAAATAAGTTAATAAATTATTTTAACTAGTAGTGGTATGAAAAGGAAAGCTAGATTCTAGCCTTGTTTTCCCCTCCCTCTGTCAGGCTCAGGAAAGCATCCTTATTTTGTTTTTTAAGTCCTATTAAGTAGTAACATGTTAGTTTAAAATATATATTTCTGTGTTAAAAAAGAAAACTGTCCAAAAATCAAGACATGAATGATCAGCAAAAAGCTATTTTTATGGAAATATTGCTCCTTAAAAAATGTTATGCAGCTAGAAAGATAAATATAACCTAAGTGCAGTAATACAGCTGAAAATAGTGCCCAGGTGGCAAGTATGAATGACAGGAAGATAACTTGCACAGATTTAGAGAAGAAATATTGTAGGAGACGTTGGTAGGCACTAACATTTTGAGTAAGAACTTACACCTGGATGCATAAAAGGAGAGACGAGCAATAGTTCAGTTTGAGTAGGAGGAGACAGGTTGAGTAGAAAACAGACAAGCCTGTTTTCATCATATAGCTTGTATACGTTTGCAGCTGAGATTAATGTAGAAATAAAGCCAAATGGGAAAACAGGAGGAGATCAGAAACATGCATCGTATTTAACCTCCCTCAAAACAAAACTCCTGGCTGCTGTTGCGGCAGCTGCTCTGAAGGGTAAACTGGAGAGGTAGAAGAATTGGAAGCACGAATGTGGCAACCAAGAATGGGAGAAGATGCCACTAAAGAGTATGGTTGCTTAATATCTGAAGTATTGATGGAGGACATTAGAGCAGTCTCTGTGAACTGCAGATGTTAGTAGGTTGGTTGAAACTTTGGTAGGGTGTTCTCCGTGGTTGGTGTCTGATCTGCCTGAAAGAGGGTCTACAACAGCTGGAAAAGAGGACACCTCATTTGTTGTCTTAGAGATGAAAGATTACTGTATGTGTACCTGAAGCAAGAATGGATTTTTGCTACAAATGAAAGTATTCTTGCATTTTGATCAGCAAGCTGGAGAGTAGGAAAAGGGAGTCCATGAGAACAGGTCCATAACAAATTCGGATGAAACAGGGCCACTGGAAAGAAAAATAAAGGGTTTAAAGTAGAAGAGCAGAGGTTTCAGATTTTTCTTAGCGTAGATGGAAAGGCTACTAAAGGCATCAGATGGTAATAGAGTAATAGCTCCAACAGAAGGAGGAGTAACTACCTTCAGAGAGCGTGGAGATTTAATTAGTAGATCCTCTACAATGTAGTTATTAGTTATATGAAATTGTAGTTGTTTGAATATAAAAATCATATATGCAACAAATATTAAATTTTTCCAAATTTATAGGAAAGAAAAGCTAAAGGATAAAATGAACAGAATAGCATTTGCTACATTCATTATTATTTTTCCAAAGTATTTTTATGACATTTGTGGCTTACTGTTTTTCAGTAACTACATCCAACTCAGTCTGAAATTATTTTTCCATCAGTTAAAGTTTTGGTGTAGCAAAGAAAAGTTTAACCAATTTTGTGGGGGTGTTTTCTCAACATTCTTGGCAGAAGAGGAGCTGGTGATCTTAGTGCTGTTTTGGACTATCAGTCATTAATGTTTTCATCTATATGTAAGAAACTGATCTGGAAGCTGTGGTCGTGTGGCCAATCTAAACATATATAATATGAGCAATGGTTTTGTGGCACTGCTGTGCAAATGTAGTTAATGAAGTTTGTGGTACTAAGTCTGGTACAACAGTCCTTGAATAGGCCTTCGCAGCAATTTCAAAAATCCTCGTGGGTGTAAACTTGTAGGGGAATGTTTGCTACATCATTCAAATGCAGTAAAATATGCAGTACTCATATAACTTCTTTTTAGGTTATTATAGTTAACCTTAAAATATTTGGGGTGAATCAAAATTTTAAATAATAGCATCTGATTTTTTTTGTCATAATTTTTTAGATAAAATACTGCTTTGAGGAATAACTGCTGCATACCTCAAACATTTGTTAAAAGAAATAACATTGCTAAAAGCAAATCATATAAGCCTTTAATGTGATCTGTTTTGCCTCATACGCTTATTAAGCATTGGTTTAAAAAAAAAGCCCTTTCACATGTGGTATACAGTCAACCACCAATGTTCAAAATGCTATTAAAATACAACAGGAAAAGCTACGGTTTCAGAAAAATGGATCTGAAAAACAGCTAATGCATTTAAATAGCTTTAGCAGTACAACATGATGCATGACAGCAGAACACTGAATTTAGTGCCTACCAACTAAAGGTATAACTACTCATTTTCTAATTGGCTATTTAGAGTACTAAATGCAATGACAAAAATTTTTTGATTTGTCTGTGCCTTAGAATTTTGTCATCTTCAGCTGGGGAGGTAAAAAGGGGATATCTATGAGAGAAACTCTCAGCTTACAACTATGCTTTGGTCGTGTTTTCAGCAAGTTGCGAGCGAGTCTTGAATGCAGAGATAACTTCAAGTGTGCTCACTCATATGGTGGGCCAAAAATACACATTTGTGTACACACTTTGTGCTTGAGCTTGCAGGTTGCAGGTATGCTAAGGTGTACGTGGAAAAAAGTACATGAAAAAAAAGTGAAATCAAAGATGAACATTTTGCTCTTAGGTATACTTCCTTTTTGGTGAATGGGGGATTAATCTGGATAACACCCGTCAGTGCAAATGGCAGTTACATACATCAGTGCCCAACTGGACTCCTTTCAGATTTTGAATCTTATAAAGCACACACTGTATTAGTATTCCTTTCTTTCCAGAATGAATTATAAACTAAAACATAGGGAGTCAGTTAATCAGAAATCTGCTCAAACGCATGTATAACAGGTGTTCCAAGTCTTAAAAATTTTCTGTACAATTCGGGGCCCAATCTGATGTTAGTATAAAGGGCAGAAGTTAAAGCTCCAGAGTAAGAGATATCTTGATTTATAACACAGTTAACAACTGAGAGGTCTGACAGTATTGCAACTTCCTGATTTGAATGTTTTTTTCCCCATTACTCTATCACTTATGCTAAGCAATGTAAAATATATTAAAAAAAAAAATCACTGGAGATTAATTAAACTCATAGGAAGATGGAGCTTCGAGGGTTACTTTTCAGTAGACGTTTGAACCAAAAAGAAGACAGAATGCTCTGTTCAGAACCAGTAGTTACAAATGGTTTTTAAAAAGTGTTACCATTTTAATTATTATTGCCTGTATAAGGTGGGCTTTCTTGCAGTTATGTCCTTGAATAACCATTTCTTAACTAAAATGACATAATTTTTGTAGCCAGTGATCCATGACTTTAAATATTTGGACGGGCTATTGATTCACTGAACTGGAAGAAACTGAAGATGTTGAGGCATATTTTCAAAATTAGAATTACATGTATTAAATTATATTTGATCATGTATATTCTTTTTATTGTTTAAAAAAAAACCACAGCCCTATGTACATGTAATACAACGTCCAATTTATCTGTAGTAACCTTAACTAAACATTGGTGGTATTATTTAAATCCGCTACATGTAATATTGCAGGAGATGTTAGCACCTACAGCATCTCCTCTTGTTCCTGTCATAGTCCTCTGCGTGTGCCTATTTCTGTTTGTGGTAGTCATTGTCTCTCTAGGTAAATTGTCCATAAGACCAATGATTCCATCAGCAAATTATCCAGAAAATGCTGTCAGTGCACATGGTGACATTTGTGCCACTGGTGGTTTTGTTGCCATTTCAGTGGTCCAATTAAATTGGCAGTTTTCTCTTGTGCCCAGCATCATAGTCTCTCTTCCTTTGGCACCTTAGCTCAGACCTTCTCCTTTTCACTGTCCTTTTAGCTGAGTATCAAATGCATTATTGATTGCTCCTCTTCCACCCTCCTCACTTCCACTCCCCTCAACTTTTTCTAATTTTTTTGATTGGCAGTATCATCCAGACAAACAGAAGGCAGATGTGCCAGCAGGAGAAGTGGAGGAGCGCATGCAGAGGTTCATCGAAATTGATCAAGCGTGGAAAATTCTAGGGAACGAAGAGACAAAAAAAGAGTATGACCTGCAGCAGCGTGGTAGGTTCCTGCCAAGGAGTGCTGTAGTGGCAGCAGCTCTTTAAATAAGCAGGGTCTGGGAGTAGTAGTGAGATGGTATTTTAAAATGCTGCTTGTTGCTGAACCAAATGTTTCTTTCACTCTTGTCCTACTTTCAAATGTGGATCCATTATTTATAGCTTTTGCTGCACATACATTAGCTAGTGAAAACATTGAATTACTTCCAACAAAACATTAGATGGCGTTATTCCTAATAATTTGAATATGGAATTTATACTAACTGCAGACCTTAGCCCTTTTTATTTTATTAAGGCAGCTTCATTAAGTGTTCTTAATTCCTTAAATTTAAGTCTTACACCACGTTTCATTACAGTATTTTAGATATAGGTATTATTCAGTTTAGTGTTCAATGTGTACGGGTTTATAAGCGCTTCAGAATCATTAAGGCATGTTCTTTCTGGTTGTGTGTTAAGGTAGCTTTCATAATTCATCTGTAGTCTAAACTAGTCTTTTTAAAGCAGGTTTATAAATAATATTCCAATATAACACATTAACTAGGCAGCTCTAGCATGCATTTCTTTTTATACCTCTCAGAAAATAGCTTCTTAAAACAGTGACAGGCTGTTGTGAGGAAGAAAGGGGGGAAATGTAGGTCAGGTCTGTCACACATGGGCTACCATTACATGAAGTGATAGGCTGTCTTTCTGCTCTGGCCTCGGGATAGGAGTCCCTCAGCCTTCCATTAGAACCTTCGATAAATGTATATCCACCCTACATGTTAATGGGGGGAGTCAATAATAGTGTATCGCCTGTGGGGAAAACACTCGGTCGCACTCTGCAGTAACACACTCTGGTCCGGCATTGACGTGTAGCCACCACCACTTTTGAGCGTGTCTGATAAAAGCCCACTGTCTCTGCAGCTTGTTATTGAATTCTCTTCCATTGTACATTGGCACACCATCTTTCTCTCTTGCGCTGATTTTTAACTCCCCTGCCGCTGCGGATACCAGAACTTTGAGAGACAAAGGCTTAAGTCATTCTGGTAGATATGCATCACTGCAGGATAAAAAGTGATGTATAAGTGTATATACCCAGTATGAATTCTCTAGTTAAATAATCTTGTATTTCATGCTTTGTGTGGGTTTTGGAAAGGAGGGTGGAAGGGGATTAAAAAAAATAAAAAATTGTTGAATAAATACTTAAGAAGAAAAGAAAAAAATGGATCTTGTGCTAATTTGTTTTGTAGACAGTATTAAGATCAAACTTAAATAACTTATCTCAAACTTATTTTTAAATGTCTGATGAGATGCCAGAACAGGAATTTCAGCTACCCAGTGCTCTCATTCTGTTGTACTCTTAGCGTTGTAGTATCAGCTGTCTTCCATTTTGATAAATTGTATATGCGCAGAAAAAATGAAGTATTAAAGGTTAAGTTGAAGGTCTTTTATGTATATAGTAAATTTTACCTAAAGTTTAAATACAGACCATGAGGTTCTAATTTAGTTGGTCAGGTTAATCCATTGAAGTAAAGAGAATTACATGAAGATTTAATAAACTACTTTGTTTACCCATGGTATTTAAGGACGTTGCTGTAAATCCATTCTGACAATTTTATTTTACGGTATTTTGAGGTCATCTGTATTGACTGAGATTCTGTTGCATCCAGATAAGTTCTAAAAGCCACCTCAAGAATGTTTAAAAAAAAAAAAAAAAGACTTAGTAAATAAATAAAACAATTTATTTACACAGGTGTTTGGTAATGGTAAGGTAATGGGATGGATATATTTTAATATAGAGGGTCATATTCAAAGAGGACCCAGTGTTTCAAACTAAGCCAAACACAACATACATATGCAGTGTTGATGCATTCTTTGCAGCATGTTCCCTAGCAGCAAAATGACAGTGAAATAAAATCTAGTACTCTGAATGCCTGTCAGGTTGCTTGTGAAGTCATGATTCTAGACAAATTCGTAGACACTGCTGTAAAGGCTCACAGAAACAAAGGAATTGAGACAGCAGCTAAGGGGAATAGTGACGAGAGAGATAATATAGCAAGTTAGTAAGACCGCAAAGCCTAGGAAGCAGCATCTGAAGGATGCCAGTGTGCATATGTGTGTGGCTGCCAGTACGGAAGAAGTCCTTTGCACTGTAGTCTTTTTCCCATTGCATAGATTTATTTAATGTAACGCAAGGAAGTAAGTACAAATAATTGTTAATTACTTAGCTCAGGAATTCAGTGGCCAGAGAAGTTGTAGGAAGCTTAAATTCTGTGGGACTGTATGGTTTTAATTTTTTTTTTTTGAGGCTTTGAGAATAACAAGCAAATGCGCTTTCCTATCTTAATACTGCTTTTCTCTGAAAGTATCACAGTGATCTTTGGGGGATGGAAAAGAAGCTGTATCAGAGTTTACCTATTAAAAATGGGCTTTTTTCCCTCAACAGATTTTCTTCTTAGAGATTTTCCATTCTTTGGTATAGCATTTAGAAAAGATGGATATACAGTTAAAATAAAGTCTGACAGTAACAATTACCAAATGTTTTTCAGTGAGTTTAGCTTGGAAACAATTTGCTTTGCAGTTCTTGTAGTAGAAGTCATTTGAGCCCTGAAAGTTCATGCTTGTGTCACAGTTCAAAAGAACAAAAAACTTTTTACAGAATCAGAGACTCACAGGTTACTTAGATCAATCTCGTGCTCAAAGCAAGTCTCATAGATCAGTTGCTCAGACCTTTTCAAGTCTAATTTTGGTATCTTCAAGGATAGAGATTCCATAGCTGTTCTGGACAGCCATTCCAGTATTTGAACACCTCATGATATAAGAAAAATGGTTTATTTGTTTATACCAAGTCAGATATAAGGACTCTTTTCAACTTGTCATTTGCTTTGCCTCCTTCTGAGAAGTCTTTTCTACACCTTCCCATTAGGCAGTTACAGACAGTGATGCAACCTTAGCAAACCCAGTGCTTGGCTTCTCCTTGTATGCTGTGTTTCCCAACCCTTGACCATATTGGTAGTCCACTGGACTGAATCCCGTATGTCAGTGCTTTGTACCGGGGAGCCCCAAAGTGGACAAAGGACTTCAAATGCAATCTCAAAAGTGCTGAGTAGAAGAAGAGAGGCGGGGGGCGGAAAAAAGTCACTCCCTGGACCTGCTGGCTGCCCTCTTGCTCATACAGCCCAGTATGTGGTTGGCTTTTGCTGCAGGAGTGCCCTGCTAATTCATATTGAACCTGTTGTCCGCTAGAACCCCAAGGTCATCTTCTGGATAACTGTTTATTAGCCAGTTTTCTCCCAGACTGTACTGGTGCATTAGGTTGTTCCATCCCAAAAGCAGGACTTTATCTTTGTTGAACCCTTTTGTGTTCCTATCAGCCCGTTTCTATATTCTGTCAAGGTCCCTTTGAATAGCAGCCTTGCAATTTTTGTGGATTTTTGCTGACTTAAATATAAAGGCACCATGTATCTAAACAATCATGTAATTAACATAAGGAATGTTTCTAATTAATTTTATATTTTCTTTATTAAAGATGGGATGATTAATAGGTCACAAAATTAAATCAATAAATTAGTGACTGATTCTTTTCTGACACTAGATGTAGCAAGTAAGTTAAAACTAATAATGAAACTGACACTAAAAGGAGTTGCTTGATATGTTGGGGTAGAGGTGGGAGAAATTTAAGAATCTAATGTTTTTTCCATCAATGGCTCCAGCGAGGTTCTGTACAGCATAATGTGTTTTTATATGTGATGATGGACAGAGGTGTCCATAAAGCATAAGTATTACTAGGGCAGAGGATGTAATCACCAACGGATTAAGTTGAGTTTGCCATCACCAACGGATGTTTTCCCATCTGGACACATACCTCATTTTGATTTTCAATTTTTAAATTATACTTTTAGAAAAATATTACAGATTCCAGTCTTGCACAGGTGCGGTTATAAATTAGGAAAATGAAAAACTGAGCTAAATAAAACGTAGCTGCTTCTTCTCTTGCTTGTTCCTGTTCTTCTCCTACTGCAGTAAACCGAAAAGACTGTTTTGGAGATGGTCTCTTTCCCTTTAATCCACAATTCCCTCCTGCTATAAAGGGATGATACTGCATTGGACATCAAGGTATCTTACATAATTTGGTAAACAAGATGCCAGAAAAATAGCCTTACAAATCCACTACAACAATAAGCAGGAGAAGCAAGACAAAAGCCTACAAAAATGCTTTTAATAGCTAGCAGAAATGACAACTGAACATCTTGACTACCTTATTATGAGGAGAAAAAAAAAATCAACACAGTATATTTTAGTTGTTCCTTGTTAAGCAAATACCTTCTTAAAAAGTACTTATAGACCAAAACTAAGCTTTTAGTATGGCAATTAGTTTGGGCTTTTCAGCGTGCCAAGTTTCACATACTCTTAAGTGACAGAACTCTACGTGTTCATCTCCAGCCGTGGATTTTAGACCATGGCTGTAGAGCTCAGCTCATGCTGGAACACAAGCCTTTTACTGCAGCTCTTTGGAGTTAATTCTAATCTGCACGGGCTATAAGTGAAGCTATGTTATGAAAATTCTTAAAATTAAAGCATGCTTATTTTAAATTACATAAGAGACTCACGCTTCAGTTATTGTTTAAAAAATAAATAGACTATTAGGGAAAAAAAAAAAGGAAACTTCTGTAAATATCCAGGGTTTGAGTACTGTGATGACTTTGTACTTGATTGACAATACATATCTTGAACTTTTGTAATGATGTGTGGTTGTGTTTTTTTTGTGTGTGTGGTTTGTTTGTTTTTGTTTTAGAAAAAAAATCAATCCTAAAAATATACAACAGATAGAAGAATCAGGTATTATGACTATCTTTACTATTACCATAAATTGTTAAAAGGGTTAAATTTCCATTTACTGCTTGCAACCCCCTTCCTAAAACTCAGCCTTAAATAGCCCAAGAAATATTTATTGTATCCTCAAGTAAAACTCAAATACCTTTCCTCTTTTACAATTTCTGAATGACCCAGCAAGGGCTCTAGTAAAGCTTTACTGAACCAAGCCTCTAATAGTTATTTAATATTGTTCTGTAGCCTGAAAGAATCTCAGTAGATTTTTCCTTTTAATCTCCTTGAATTGCAGGCTCATAAACCTCTCTGATGAGCCTGGCAGTGTTTTCTTAGATCCTGCAGTTGAGACAATGGAGCTGCAGAATTCTTTCACCTCTTGTTGTCAGACAAATCCAATAGATGGCAAAGCCAGGCAGGCTGTACTTCTTGTGAATTAAAATTTGTTTTTCAAGTTACAATAGATAATTAGCTCTTCACAATTTTCCATATCTATTCAGGAATGTGTTTCAGAAAGTCCAACTGTACACAGAGTTCTACAGACTGAGCATGCGTTGCATCCAAGTAAACCTACCAAGCCTAACTCAGTACTGGTAACAATGCCAGTCTTAAATAACCTTTTCCTCCTGCAAATGAATGAAAATCAGACACTGGTTGACTTCAGAGAACCACCACCAAGAGAGACGTGGCTCTAAGATGCATGGTAACAATAATGCAGATGAAGTAAGGAAGAGCGTAAGAAATATTAGAGTAACTAATGCACTCTGTGAAACCATTAGTTTTGTAGTTCTGCTTATAAGGTCCCCAGATTCATATTGAGCTGTGCCTTTATGTTCAAATAATTAGCCAAATCTATTTGTGCTGTCTTTAAGGTATTTTAGATTCGATAGTGTATTGAGTCTGAGAATGAGAAAATAAAACAGCTTTGTTCAACTCTGAAAACAAGGTTCTCCAGCTTGATGTAGACAAGCAAATAATTGCAGCATGCAAAACGGACCGACAGCGATTACTGGATTATGTGTTAAGTTTGGAGACTTATTCACGTAGAGAGTACTAACTGAAAATTAACATCTTTTGAGATAACCAGCGAGTCCACTCAGACTTGGGCATCAGACTAGGAATAACCATCTCAGTTCAGGCAGGGAATTGTGTAAGTGATGAATTTTGCCTGATGATGTTTTTTTTAATTACCATTGCAATAATGAAATAGAAAAGCTTGGTTGAAATTCTATTCACTGGGCTTCATGTTGTACTGTATTTGGAATAGGAAAGAGGGCAGACTTTTCCTCAGCCTTCCTCTTCATTACTTCACGAGTAAATTTACTCAGAAAGCACGTTAACCTTGTGAATTTGCAGCTCATCAGTTCTTTTCATGTTGGTAGCATGTGGTCCAACTGCGCATAGGAAGACATGACCTGGACCTCCATCTCCAATCCTGTAAAATGGGTTTTGAGTGAAATCCTGCTTCATGAATTCCAAATAAAACAGCCTGATTTTTTTAACTCATTTTTTTGCTACCTATAAATGAAGCTTAAGAACATCCATTCTTCCCACCCACCTAAGAGACCATTTTCTGTTGTGAATTTTCTTCCTAGTACTCAAAAAAATGGGTGAAATAGGAAGCGCTTGCCTTTTGCATACTGTCACTATAGTTTCAGTACTGTTTATTTCCACCACTGTGGAGAGAAGAACCTGAAGGAAGGAAGGTAGGTAGGTAGGTAGGTAGACTTCAATTTGATCACTGTTTTTTAATTCCTGAAAAAAAATGGAGGAGGAATCTTTACTTCACACAAGGCCTGCTGAAGAAAAGACTCATTTGTTTTAATCTCCTCCTTTAAAACTAATCTAGATGAAGTTCATTCTTAAGAATCTATAATATACATTTCAGTTGCAATTAGAATAGTAATGTAGTTGGAAAATAAAGACTGTGACTTTTTGATTTTTTTTTAATTGGCCTTAAATTGGCCTTAAATTTAGAATTTTAAAAACCACATAAAATGTAAGTATTAACTAATATTCTTTTCTGTTTATACATAAGCATAGTTAAAATGCAAGTAATTCGTTTCACTACTCATACGTTACATTAATATTTCTACCTGTGATACTATGCTTTTAAAACTGGTAGAGCCATGAAAGGAAAACAAACAAAAAAAAGTTGCTTAGATTTTAAAGTTAATTTAGATAATTGCCTAGAGAAACTGTGATTAGCTATTGCTAGGATTATACCTTCATAGTAGCCTTTAACTTGTTTGCAACAACTTACACTACTTCACCGTAGGGTAGAAATCTTATTTGCAAATAGCTTGCTTTACATAGTCAATGTGTGAAATCAACTACTAGAATGTTGATGTATGGTTGCTCTGAGTCACTACTTCATTGTTTAAAATACGCCATCAAGTTTTGAAGAGTAAGGTGGCAGCAATCAGATGATGATGTTTGGTGATAAAGAAGGAAATACTCCATTATCTGATCAGATAAAGACTGGAGATGTGTCATTTTTCTGGAGGAGTACTGGAATGCTTAGGAATAAATACATGTCTAAAGGAAACCTGAAGGAAGAAATATTAAAATTATTAGTTCTCTCTGACTCGGACCATCATCACCTGGAAGGTTTTTGAATTACAATCAGTAATTCAAATCAGAATGCTAGAACCAATCAGTTTCAATTGAAAAAAAATTTTGTGTAGTATTTCTGCAAAGCTTACAAAATGTTAATGTGCAAATGATACAATTTGAATTCTGTCTGTACTATGTTCTTAAATACCTTAAACTCCTGCTTCTTGGTTAGTAGCATATCTGTCAGTGTAGTAGTGAACAAAACGTGACGTGATCACATCCTGAATTTTTTTTTTATACACTCAATGACGACTGAACAAAATTTATACTCTGTCTGGGAGCAGGAATCGGACCATAATCACCAGACCAGAGAACTGTGATCTGTTTTGTGTGCTTTTTATTCAGGTCAATTTATTTTCTTAGTGACAATTTCCATAGAAAGAGGAGAATTTTCTTACCTGGACAATGCTGTATCCAAGGAAATGCACATAAAACCTCACAAATCATGGCTAGAAGAGGTAGCTGTGAAGTCCTCTTCTTTCTTAGAGTAAAGGCCAGTTACATAGTAGAAGCTGGGAAACTGTTTAGAATACCTTACAACCTAGTGGTTAGGTAGAGCAATCTCTTGGGAGTTAAAATGTTATGATCTGGACCTCTGACTTTTCCAGCAAGTGCTCAACAAGTATTTCCAGAATAAGAAATTCTTTCACTGCCATCTTACTTTTCATAGAAAGTAGTCGACAACACTATGTTTTTTAGTAAACGTGATGTTTCTAAACTAGAAAACTCACTTAAAAACTCACTGATCAAAGAGAAGGAACTCTCTCAATAATAATCTGATTTAAACCTGAAATAAGCACTAAGCTACTGAGTCTTGCCAAACCTAAGACATTTCCGTGTGTGTGCTAAAGGTCAGCTTTCAGGCATTCCTGGTTCTTTAAAATAAAACTACGGCATTTGTGGAGTGGGAGCTTCCAGGTGTCAGGCAGCATTTGGGAGGTTTTGTGAAGTAAGTTATAAGGTTTGTTTGTTTTTAATATTACCTTTTACGGCTTCACTTGTAACTCTGAGCAAAATCTGATGTTGTCAACTGTGGACATTAAATATGAATATGCCAATAAATTACAAAAGCCAATTTGTATTTATGTTGCACAATTAGCATTTGACACTTTGAATTGTACTGCACACTTTTTACTTTTATGCTGTACTTAGTGTTGGAAGAATCTAGGGGATAAAATGGCAATAGATCTCATGCGCAGACCAGAACTGACTCTTTCTGTATTGAAAGTCTAAGAACACTTGGACTAGTCTTCCCCTAAAACTGTTTTTCATTTGTCTTTTGTTAGGAATATCATTTTGCAGGAATCTTAAGTGTTTTTGTAACAGGCAGCCTTAATGTCTACTTTGTGCTTACTGGGAGGTTCTTATTTGGCTTCTCCTTTCAAAAGGAGAATGGGTTGCATAGAGAGAGAGTGAAAATCTGACTGGATGTGGTCCTGGGCAGCCTACTGTAGCTGACCCTGCTTGTGCAGGGGGATTGAGCTAGATGATCTTGCGAAGTCCTTTCCAACCTCAACCATTCTATGATTCTGTGGAAAGTACAGGTAAACACACTCATTACAGCTTGTGGAAGTGTAGTTACAGCCAGGCGTTTTAAAGGTATTCATATCGAAATAAAAGTTTGGCCCTAATTTCACATAATTGTTTGGGATATGTGTGAAAGAACCGTTTTCAGTAGTGTTTTAATTTCAGTAATACATCTTCACCATTTACTTCTCCTGGCTACAGTGCAATGTTCCCTGGCTTATGCAGAGAGATGGAAGTTTTAGAGAACTCCTTTTTTCACAGATTATACGGGCTAGGTATGACTCTCTGGTAGGGACCAGATTTGTTGCTAGGTATAAAGAACTGCTAATTTACCAGGAAGAAATAAGCACTTATATGTTATCTGAGTTGAACATTTGTCACCATTTTCTTTATAGAAGATAATTTGACGAAAGAATGGCCACTACATGCACAGGTTTATCTTGAGGATATGTCCTGGAATGAAGGTACGGGTGGCTTCTTATTCTCAGTGCCTTTCATTATGATTTCAAACGTTTTCTGTTTTTTTCTGCATCTTGTACCATTATGTTGTCTTACTTTACTTTTAACTTTTCATCTCCCTTTTTTTTTTTAATATATTTTCCTCAGATGTAGTTACTCTGTTCTCTGTGATTACCTGCTATTTTTCCATTTCTGTGTTAGTTCCTGTCAATCCTGTCTTCTGAAAGTCTACTGAAAATAGCACTGTTGAGTTGGAATTAGCACTTAGTTGGAATTAGATTTTGTGATATTTACTTTGCATTCTCTCTTCTTCTATTTTTTTTTCCTTCTTCTTTTTCTCCCGTTTGGGCATGGAGAGTTTGCAGGACCACTTTTCACCTAGCTCTCTCCTCGTAGAGAGACTTTACATTTCTAGATTCTCCCGGAATTTGTCATGCATCTTCTTTCTTTGATGGTAGAATGTAATTTTTTTTCATACAGAATTTTCCACCTGACAGCATGTTACTTTTCTCCTTTATGTTACTCTAGGTTTTATTGCTTACTTCCTTTTTGGAGTA
>VXAL01010398.1:5772-22052 GCA_013399475.1 Chauna torquata | reverse complement strand
CGTGTAATATAGCTGTGCTAAATTATACTACTGTGGTGGTGTTGCAATATATGGAGAACAGTTTTCAAAACCGTGTTTCATTGTTCTGAGTGGCACCATTTTAAATCTAGCTTTTGAAAAGCTGGTGCATAAGTCTATAGTACATTCTCCCTTNACTTTACTGTTAAAGATTTTTCACAGATTTAGTTTAAAAAGCAGCAAGACCAGTCCACGGGTCTAAATTATGTATTCCAGTCCTAGAACAGTAACATTTTTCTCCGTCTTTGTTTTTTCCACTATGGAACTGGATTTCTCAAATTACAGCAACAGTGAAATATGAAGCTGCCCTTTTCCGCGATTTTGCAAAAGCAAGAATCAAATTAAGGATGGTGCGTGTTTTTTTTGCGGCAGGGTGTGTGTGTGTGTGTGTGTATAAGGCTTCAGTTTTCTTGCAAAATAATTCAGTTTTCAAAGGCAGTGACTGCTCAAAGAATGCTTCTCAGAAAACAAATCCTCCCTCAAAAATTCCTACTAAACCTTAAAACACTGTTGAATTATCCTTTTACAGCAAGCGTCCAATGTGTTTTAGCTCTCCTTCACATTTGCTTTGGCATGACAGTTAAGGTGGCAAGTTTTAATGCCTAACATACAGGCATTACAAACGTATTAATAGAAATATTTTTAGATACTATAAATACCTTAAAACAAATGCGTCCTCTTATCAGTCCATAAGGAACAGGTCCATAGCACCTGGAATCTGTAGAATTCCCGAGATTATCACCTTCTAACCAAACGTGTCCTTTAGGCACCTATGATTAAGCAGGATTGAATTGAAATGTAAAGAGGAAACAGAATAGAATGGTATTAAGCATTGTTTGCCTTATATTGTCTAATTTCTGCATTGTATATTTCATGACTGTATAATGAACTAATTTTTTATTGAATCTACTAAGACACAGTGCCACATTTGGAGGGATGAGAGGGAGTGCTCCAAACTCTCTGTTTTATCATGTGCTCAAAAAACAATGGTTTGCAACAAAAAATCCAAAATGAAGATGTAAGAGGTTAGACCAATGTGACAGGGTCATTAATTTAATAGACTTCAAAAGAGGTCATTAGGATGTTGACTGAAAATCTGCCCTCCTGTCGCAGTAACAGCATGAACAGGGCAGCCACACACTCATCAACATCCTGGGGCCAGCACCAAGGCTAGACCTGTTAGTAGATTCATGATGAACTAACTGGTAATTGATTGTGACATCAATTACGAATAATCTCATCATTTTATCGGAGTAGGCTTGTCAAAGTTCTAATTAAGATCACAGTTCTTTCTATGTGCAGGCAGAATCCACAACACATTATATTGCAATAATGATGATCACAAAACAGCAAATCCCTTTTTATAATTTGAAAATTAATGATGGTGACCTTATACTATATGACAAAGACCTTTCATTACATATATATATTATGCATTAACAATATTACATACCATAGATTCACGGTATTCACTGACTGACTCAATGACAAAATGAGAAATAGCAACATAGTTGTATTAGTTAGCTAAATAAGAGTAAAAAGCTTTCTTAAGAGAAAAAGTTGCTACTATACATCTTAAATTAAGATTTCTGTTTGGAATGTATGACACTAAAAAAAACACTCTAGATATAGATAACCTCTTACAAGTTACCAAATAAAATATTAATAATTGTTTTTCTAGCCTGTTTTTGTTTCTAAAATTCAAAAGCAGGCTGAAAAATTAAAAGTAGCAGCATACTCTCAATCTAGATAATACTTAACATGGACTTTAAAGTAATATACATTTTTCCAAAACCAAATATGTAGTACTTGAAAGGTTACTATGCCCAGAATTCAGAGCAAAAAACAGAGAAACAAACAAACAAAAATCCCAGACTTCAAACAAAACCCAGTCTGAGCAGTATAAACATATTTTAGAAACAAGACCCACGGACTCATAAATACAGTAGTCTACATATACAGAATTCTAGGATATTAGACATAACAAAATACCACTCTAGTAAAGTCTGGATGTAAACCATTAAAACTAAAGACCAAGTGCCCCAGATAAGTGTTTGAGGACAACTTGTAACTGGCCAGGAAACACCGGCAACCTTGTCTTTAGATAAGCCTTTTTAAGCTCTTTGCTTGGTCATGTTCCTGCCTGCCTGTTAGCAGACCAGGAACTGAGGATGGCAACCTACCCAATAGTCCCTTTGTTGAGCTGTGCCAGATGCACAACATACATAACATATAGCTGAAGAACCAATAGTTTGACTCCAACAGTGGCAAAAAGATAGTAAAAAATCATGGAAAGCATATGTGAGCGTGCCCATCTTCTCCCAACCATCCAGGATAGGTGCATTAGGCATGGCAGAGGCTACATCCCCGCATACTCATTTTAAAATCTCTATGTGGAGCTGTTGACAAGGAGTATGTTTAAGCCCTTTTGAAACCTGCTGGTACTGTCTTCTTCCACAGTCTTCTGTGTAAAGGGGTGTCTTGTTTTAAACTGATCTCCTGTTAGATTTCTCAAGGTTCTTTATTTATTCTCCAAATCCTTAATATAGCAATTCCACGTTCAGCTTGTGTGCCACCTTTGTTGTTATGTAGGCTTATCAGATTGCTGGCATCTGCATGGTAAAGTTTTCTCTGGGAAGGCCAGTTGGTCTCAACTAGATGACTTTTGCCCTCCTCCTATTATCAGTGTTGGAGCTGGAAAGGTTTGGTTGATCTGTCCATAATTTGGCAGACGTAAAGGAGTCCAGCTCTGTTAGCAGGACAGAAAGGTCAGTAACAGCTGTTACGTGCCAAGTTGCAAGTGGGTAGATGGCTTCCCTGGGACAGAGACAGACACCTGGGTCTCCTCCTTTCTTCCTCGTATCTCAGATAGGTAAGTCCAAAATAATTTGATACCTCTCAACTGTGTGTAACTAGAACTCTGTTTCTATGCAGTAGTTGCAAATGAAGCCTGACAAACAGTAATGGTTAATTAAAAGCTGTAACCTGCCAGGCATCTCGAAGTTCTCTGTTGTACCATTTTCCTCATGTCAGAGCTTAACAGAAATTATGAAGCCTCTATTACATTTAGGTCCCTCATTAACATGCACTTCAGGAAAACTATTCCAGTACGTAGAAACAATGTTGCTGCTACCTAGCCAGCCTTGATGTAGCGAACAGATTCACCATAATCATGAAAAATAAGTACATGCATAGATCTTTTTTAAAAATACATTATGATCCAATTAAAGAGCAATGAGACTGAACCATAACATCAGAGGGATGCATATCATTTTTAAAAGTATTTTAATTGTTAGACTGTAAAGGAATACCTAATACATCCTCCCCCCTACAAGCACAAACCTACTAGAGGACATGTAGTAGCAATGCATGAACAAAACTTAAGTCCACAAGTACACATCTGGCATCATCAGCCATTTTAGTTTAAAGGCTAATCTAGGTAAAAGGCAAAGGAATCTACCCAAGCAGCACTACAAACAAAATCATCAACAAGAAGTCAATTAAAAAAAAGAAAAACAACAAACAAAAAAACCTTTCCAGATTAAAATGACCTGTGTAGCACATGCATCTCAGTGTATGCGGGCCAACCTTTTTGGTAGGTCTCTATTTGAGAATGTACTGACATTCCTGTTTTCCTCAAAAATTCTGTGATGTACAGCTGTTTAGAATGTCCAGCAGCAACTGTTAGGTCAGTTGGATATTCATCTTCATTCACTTGCAGCATGCTCACCTACAGCATTCACTGCATCCACATCTTACGCAAGGGTTTGTTTTCCAGATGCATACCGCAGTGCAAAGCAGCATTCTGACCTTTCTGGTGTAATGTCTCCTGCCCAGCATCTTCCGGAACTACAAGTCACACATCAAACTACTGTCATTTTGAAGGACAGTCTATCTCAGCAAGTAGATAAAAAGGAGAAACGTGAATTACTATAACAGAAAGACTTTTTAATGAAGTAAAGAAGCAAACTCTCATTAACATCTCACATTTCTGAAAACGCATCACTCCTTGCAACATGCTACTGTTTCATGCACAGGACACTGCCAGCTCCTGTTCTACTTAACTTGTTCCCATGTCTTTTTTTTGTTTGCTTGTTTTATTTTATTTTCCCTGATTCATAGGTGGGACATGAAGTTTGTCTGTTACTATATGAAATAAGGTCCTACTCATAATGCAGGTATATCTAAACACCTCTGGACTTTCCCATCTTTCTTTTATGCTCCCACAGTGCTAAAAAAAAAAAAAAAAAAAAAGCTTTTCCCACCTGTGGTGCATCATTTACTACTTCTAATACTCTAATAATTACTAAGAATTAGTTGTCTAAACAAAATGTTCATAGTTTGCATTCCAGATAGAACATTTACAATAATGTATGATCCTATATCCTGAAATTCACCGCTTCTGGTAACTTTTGTAGTTCTCCATGGAAGGTATGACAGGACCCTTTACCTCTGAATTTGTCATTAAAAGTAGTGGCACAATGTATGATTCACCTAGAGATAATACCGTATTATACCTTTGTATGGTGCCTGTCCATCATCTAGGCACTTCACTACAACCTAGAATTAAGACAAGCAGTAAAAATCACACAAATTACATGAAAATCTTCAACCCAATACTGGTGACAGGCCATAATCATTAAATAAAAAAAAAAAAAAAAGGTTGTTTACACCCCTTTGAAGTAAAGGCAAAAGCCAGAATCCTCCAAGGGTTTATGCACCAAGCTATTTCTAGACCACATCACTGATTTCAGTGAGAGTATTCACATTGAATAAAGTTAATTCTGAGCATCAACCTTTGCAGAACCAAGACCCAAGTATGAAACGCCTCAAAGCTATGCAAGCAGAGTGGCTGGAAATAAGATACATCTGTAACCAAAGAAAAAAATAATTTTTACACAAAACATAATTTTGGTCTTATACACTGATAGGCTGCCTTTTTTTTTTTTTGGCAATGGGAAAGCCACTCGCTCGACAATTCACAATGATGTTGCATTTTGGTATCTGCAGGTGATGGACCACTCTCTTAGAGAGAATGGCTGTACGTAAGAAGTACAACTGGAATCAGTTACCGTTCCTACACACCTCAAGTTTGTGAATACAGCAATGGTTTTTGAAAATATATTGACAAGAGTGCCAAAAGCATTCAGCTTAGCTGGACAGTATTTTAGTTCTTCCTTACGTGTAGGCCAGCTCTAAGAAGTAGGTCTCACAAGCCTAACAACTGAATTTTCATGTAACTAACTAGTGGCTCACATGCAAAACCAGCAATTCCACAGCAGCACAGGTTCATCCAAAAATATGCTGCCTCTGATCTTCTACAGACTGTCTTTGCCTCAGCAACCCTTATGCCTCTGGTTTTGTGCAGGTTATCTGAGGATTTATTTTCAAGGAACAACAGTTCTAAGGGAGAACCAGTTATCTGAGGAGCAGCTTATATGCATGAGAATACAGACACTGATTAGACACATGCCTCTTGCCCCTTCTGCCTTCCAGGGCTGAAAGGGCTCTAGTACAGGAGCAGATAGACCAGAAGAGCAAAATAATCATTCAGAACAGCTGAGCTTTTATTGGTAGCTTATTCTGTTTCAGCTCAGATAAATAAGCATCATTCACTGCTACAAAGTGTACAAAGTGCCTAAATTTGCAAGGCTGTCGTCATTTACTTAGTAGTATAGTTAAATAGGCAAAATTGAAGTACAGGTAATCTCTTTGATGCGTACTTATTAGCATAAGACTTTTTTTTTTTTTTTTTTACATAAAGTGGCAAGAGAGAGGGAGAAGTATAACCAATGAATGATATTCTTTCTGTCATTTTACATGACACCAAACTTTGTTCTTTAACAAACTCACTAACTTCAGAACCAGGAGATGAGATGGCTGCACTGTGTTTACTGTGGTACCAGAAAACCAATATACTGCAAATAAGATTAGCAGAGATGAAATCATCTGCCTTGAAAAACAAAACAAAAACAACATTAAAAAAAAAAATCTACATATCTACATGAAATTATGGCTTTTGTTTTGGGGGGAGTACTTTGGGGGGTACTAAAGATGGATAAAAAGATTTGTAATAAAAAAGTGGAGAATTATAAACGTGAATCTCTTGCAGTCTCTCCTTTTGGAATTCTAAGCAGTCTGTGTTTGTCTAAGAACGTCAGTTGTATACAATCAGCTGGGAGTAGATGAAGTTTGAACTCTTGTAAGGTCACAGGTATTCACATCACCTCCAGCAATATCAAAGTTTTAAACTTAAGAAGAACTAAATCATTCCCATCTTTTCTTTTCAGTTCAGAGGCTTCCTTCTTGAGCTATGATAAGAACTAATCTCAGTGCTGGACAAAAGAATAAAGTCTGTAAGTTCTCATCTATCCCTACTAAGGTCTATTTAAGTGCCTCCTACTTTGGTACAAGCAACAAATGTAATTGCTTCATGGCCTGCGGGTGTTCATTTAACAAAAGAAGCTTTTGTGAATAAACCACAGGTGTTACCTTTCTTGATTAAAGTGAAATATGATGAAAGAATCTACAATATCAAGTGACAAATTTACTAAATACTGATTAAATTGCTTTATTTAAGTAAATTGCATCTATTTAAGATAAAACATACACCACAGAAATGCAAGAGTTGTATTTTCTCACTGGATACTTAGTCTCACATAACTATTCCTTAATCCTTTATTTATTAATTCAGAACCAAGGGTGACTAATGCTTTACAGATACTCTTTTTAATGACCCAAATGCACCATTTCTCTGCGCTTATCAAAAATGGTCTGTATATTAAAGCTGCCATGTATGTAAAACCCAGCGATATTAATTAGCACAATATTTTCAAAATCAGTGTAAGCTTTTCCTTTTTTGTGCTAGAAAAAGCTGTGAAATGGTAGCAGCCGCATTAGAAGTCTAAAAGTATAGGAGATCTTAAATCAATGTCATCTGACTAAGTATCACTAAAAAGCTGAATTAGCTAAAATTTAATACTTTTTAAAACAATATAGCAGAATGAATTTACCTTTAGCATTTTCCTTTTACTTACTGAATGGTTTAAGCTGCTTATAAATAAGACATAGTGTACTTAGCTCAGTTTGTTTAAACACATATATTAAAAAGAATACATTATGACCTTGGTCCAGCTTATTATGACAGACAATGAAACACTAATATGTTTTTCTACAGAAATTAAATTCACTGTGATGAAATATATTATGAATTCATTCTCTAAATTAAAAATAGTTGGTTTTAATAGAAAAATTATAAAGAGGTAAGATATGAAGACTTGTCTATCTTTAAGTTTTGAAATAAATTATTAACCAATATTAAAATCACATAACCTTCCAAAGTAGCAATGTTAAACGTACTACAGGTAAACTTTATATAAGAAGCAAAAGGTATAGTAACTTAGATATGAATTTGAAAGACATTTTTCTCTATCTTGCAAGCATACCAATTGAGTGTTCTTTAATAAACAATTTTGGGAAGTTGTTACAGTAATTCATCAAAGCATTCCTTGGTTATTTGATTTATTTATTTATTTAACCATCGTTGCTCCTTCTAAACTTAATGTACTGCACAGATAGCTACTGATATTCCTGTGCTCACTTATTTTGGAACTTCAAAATTTGATCACTGCACTCACTACTTTATAGGAAAGGTCGCAGTTTTCAGATCAGAAATACTTGTGCCAATTAAATGAAGACAAAATACATTGTCTTGCAGTATCACTTTTTGGCTCTAGCAAAAATTTTGGTTGTGTTAAATAATAATTCAAACACTTGCATGCATTGTTTGCTTTACCTCTATAAATATCTTCATTTCATATTCAGATGCAGGGCTTAATGGTAAATGTGATGATCCAAGTCAGCCTGAAAAGCTAAATATCTAATTTAAAAAATTGGCTGCTGCAGCCTTAGATGTAAATTATAAGCCATTATTCCTTTTCTTAAAATATTACCAGTGGCTCACTTAAGATTAATATAAGCTGTAAGCAAATACTACTGTCATAAAAATGTCCAGATTTTGCAAATACTGAGGTCTATTTTCACAACCTCTCTCTCTGCATTAAAACAATGGTTCTCTTTTAAAACCAAATCACTTTAATAGTGAAAAATTACCTAAGCTTTTAATCCACTACAGTTATGAAATTTATGTTTTGTAAGTGTTCATAGGCCAAAACTTTCAAAAACAAATCTCCTAACTACATTTAAGAACTCCTGAGAAAAAATTCAAAATATTTCCATGATTCATCAGTCCAGACTACTATTAGCTTTCTTGATTCACTGAAGGTTGATATTTTGGAAAAAACTAATTATTACATGTAGAGCAAAGATTACTTACCAGTTTGCATAGACTTTTCTCACAACAATCATTAAGAAGGATTTGACTCTTTTCTTCTCTGGAAACCAGATGATGTAATAGGGTTACCCTAAGTATAGGTTTGAGAATGAAAAACCTACTCATTCAAACACCAACTGGAACTTACTGGTTGCAAAACACAAAACATATTACCATCACTGGTGTGCCCTGGGCAAAAGCATACCTGTACAAAGTGATCTATATATAATAAGCTTGGTAGCAACAAAGGCCTGTAAGTGCTCTAAGCAGGGTTAAAGGAATCTTAAAAGTATCTTCTGCCAGCTCCATTAGGAATGATCCAAATCTCTGCTAGTCTACCTGAGGACTCTGCATGATCTCCATCATTTCAGACAGTCGGAAGGCCTTAGCTAATAAGCGTGCGGGTGGGGGATGAAATTGGTCCTTTACTGAGACATGAACACGATACAGGCAGACTAAAACTTGTGCTCAGAATCTTCAGTGAGCCCTTGATTACTTGGTTTCATCATCCTGAACAGCTTCTGAGACTGAACAGCTTCCTTACTGGACTTGGATGAGCAGAGTAACGGAATCAGAAAATCTTGTGGGTTCAAACTGATGTGACCGGTACAGCAAAGATTGTGTTCCACAGAGGAAAAGCATCTAGTGCTGCAAGTTCAGAAATCAGTGATCTTGAAACAACTTTGCCTTGAATCAACAACAAGGAGATTATTTTTTTTTAATGGTTTTCCCTGAGGAATGGATTGGCTGAACAGAAGAACCAGGGCTACGTGTCAGGGCCTGGGCAATACTCTTCCCCTGCCCTGCTGTAGCCGCCTGCCCTCCAGACCAGCTGATACGGTGTGGCTGTCTCATCTTGGTTCAGAATGGGGGGAAGGAAGAGATGTTTGAGAAAGAGATGTAAGGTACCTCAGTGAGGACTCATCCAGGAGTGGCATTTAAGCTGAGCCTGTTGCTGCTGGTCCCTGCTTGAGCTACATTACTGCATCAAAGCAGAGGTGCCACTCGTATGTTCTTGCAATAGCAAAACCAAAACTTCAGGGGTAAATACCAATCCACGTGAGCAGAAGAAAGCCTGGAAATATTGGTGAGAGGATTGATAATATTCTTTGTGTTTCTCTTCCCCTCAATAACTTAGTTCTGACAAGTCAGTACTTCGATTAAAATTACTTCTCAAAAGATTCAGGATTAGCTCTAGTCACGAACTCTATGTACTGGGATATGGAGGGATCTGTACACTGAACAAAGCTGCAAACTAAGCAAATATACCAAATCAGCTCTCCTTTCCCACCAGACATTTAGCATAACTGCTGCTTAATTTATAGCATAACTTTCTCTCCAGCCTCTAGAATATACGTTACACCTCTAGGATGCTAGAACTGAGAAGAGTAGGGACAGGAAGGAAGCAGGATGTTTCCATTCTGCAAGCCAGCAGTTATTAAAACTTAGATTACTGAAATACCAGACCATGAGCATAAACTAGCTATTAAAATACTAAGGACAAAGGAAGAAGAAGAACTAGTGTTTTGAGAACTCTTTTTTTTTTTTTTTTACTTGCTATTTAGGATATTTTAAAGAGACTATCCAATGGTATTGAGCACTCCGAGACCACTCTTCAATGTCTTAAGTTGTGCACCCAAATTCTGTAGTGCTGTCTACTGATTAATATATCGTGTTGTTTACATTAACATTACATTGTTCTTAGTACCCATATAGTATCCTTACAGCATTTGACAAGGACTGTTTAAGAGTTAACAGCACTGCGTAAGACCACTTCTCTGATCTGCAAACACAGTAAGATGCATTATCTTCAAAATTATGTTAGCTCTAGAGCTAACCACAGGATGAGGAGATGCCATCTCCGCAATGAACCTCATTTTAGCACAAGGTAAACATACTTCCCCCACATCAGCTAGTCTCACAGCATTAGTGGTGTGTTGTGATTGATTACCAGCAGAGTGTTGCTGAGATATGGATTTGTATCTCAGCTTTTTATCACTATGACTTGCAAAAGGCAGTTCCTTATTTACAGACCCTAGCTGTATTAAGTGACATTATTAGGTACTACTTTTGTTTAAGTGACACAAAGGCTTAGCATATTGGTGGTTTATGACATACAAGCTGTTTTAATCTGACGATTAACCCCTCACTTTTTCAATTTGTAAATAGGAGCTGCAGCACAAGAACATATGGTACTAAAGAAATTAAAGCTAAAAGTAAATGGCATTAAAACAAATTCAAATATAACAATAGGATACTCAATCTGAATTATAAACCTGGGTCTGTATTAGACTTTTAAAAACAGGAAATAAAAAACCAAATATGAAAATTAACCTTTCAAAAAAAATTTTAAGACAATTTCATGGTTTTACTATGATTGAATGATTTCCTTACTAACCCACACATAAAATTTAAATTTTATAATTAAATTCATAAACCAGTAAAGACATTTTTAAATAACTGAAATCAGGTTTGAATATCATGTTACTAAAAATTAGTTAATTTAACTTTTGGGTTTGTACCACATTTCTTCTGATCCAGTAAAAATACGTTATGCATTCTTAAGTGTTTATTACAGTAAATACACTTGATTATATCTATAAACACCAGCATTGAGCACAAAATCCCCAAAGAACCCAGAAAAATTGCCAGCCTAACGCTTACACTCCATACCAAATATTAATAAAAGGGCAATGAAAAGAAAAATTACATTTTCTTAAATTTGTGAACAGTGTAACGGCTTAATCAGAAAAGGAATCTTATTCTCCTTTTCATGTAAATAGCAAGATTTCTCCCATTATTATTCTGTGGATAAGCTCCAACCTCTAAATACGAAGCATCATGTACCATAAATGGCCCAAAGGAGAGATACTCCTCATTTACTTAAATTTTGATCTAACCACATGCTTAATTTATACATAGTTCCATCTGTTTGTAATCCAACAATGACTACATCAGAGACAGTTTCTTGGTATGTCCTTACACTGAGTGTAGTCTGGCAAAAATATTTTTTTCTCATATGACGTATTAATTTAGCTAAGCATAGCAGTAGAAGTATTTTTATACCGTGATAAAGATTTTCACAAAACTGCCACTGCTATACTGCATTTCTAGTCTACTGAAATACTCCTTTCCAGAACAACTTATTCAACTTGCATGGGATTTTTTATTTCTCATTTTTATTATAGTTTGGAAGGTTTGTGGGTTTTTGTTTGGTTTGGTTTTAAATCTACAGGTATCTACTCAGTTGTGTGCAGCAAGACAGTATCTCATCTGTGTAACTTTACAGAGAACAAGTTGTAAACAGTTCTCCATTCTCCTACTGATATGTAGAAGCCACCCTGAGAAGTATACTCATGGATGAAACAGGAGTGGGAGCAGGATCTGATTTTACCAGTCTCTCAGGCTTCAGAATAAGATGTACAATAGCATTTCTAAGCACAAAAATCACCAGCTTAAAATCTGTAAAACAGGCAACACTAACCTCCAGTCAATGCAGACCAAACACAGTTCCTGCTGACATGAGTATAGGGAATCTCCTTTTTGGGTGACAAGACAAGCAGCTGCTTAGGGGTGCTTTCACTTTTAGCTGTGGTATGTATGTTATATTGCCATTAATCTGACATCTCCGATAACTGGCTAACTCATAACATCTAACTATTGGTTGACAAACACCAGCAAAGGACAAAGCAGAGGTAAGAACTGCCTAATTCAATAATGTTTCTGACATCAGATACTTTGTATTTACTTTATAAGTTTGCAAACATGACAGCATCTATTCACCATCGCTCCCCAAAACAAGAGACAAGTTAGTCAAGAAAAGTTGAGCAGTTCACTGTAATAAAAACAAACAATTCTCTGACCTTACAAATTTTTGATTTAGTACATTCAAGTACCACTCAGAGATTTCTCATTAAAAGAAGCAATTAGTAACCTAATGCAAACAGCAGAACTCATGACAATTTCCAGTCTGCTCACTTAAAGTGTGCCTGAATTTCTCTGACAGCTAGACACCCCGGGCAGCGCTTCTGGCCGTTTGGGATCCTAGCCAAAACCTTTCCTTAGAGTTTCTACAATCTTTTTTTTTTGGGGTCAAAAACCCAACTCAGATTAATTCTTCTCCAAGAAGTAGCAACAAAACAAATACTGAGTTCTCCGTACAACTGCTGCTGCTGCTATTTGCTTTAAAGAATTTTGTGTTTGAATTCAAAGTGCATAGCATTGTCATTCACTAAAATGGGGAATTTGATTAGACAATTACTTCAGCATGGATACGTATCACTTTCCCCCCCTCAACAAGAACAGAGTTCCTGAGTGAATAATAGTGTAACTTACGAGTGCAAAGTGCAGATAGATATCTGTGTTGAAAATACTCTCTTCCATAAAGTAAGCATCTCCTGAACAGATGGGAAGATCTACCTCTCCAACAGCCATTAAGGACATGAGGAAAACAGACCTGCATTAACAAACTCAGGTATTTCTATTCGGATCATTTCTCCCCCTGGTTACTAGTTATGATGCAAGAACTAAGAAAGCTTGCATGTCACTTCTTTGCTGGATTTCCACACATTAGCCTTTGCAAAAAACATTCACAGGAAAACAGGAAATGGACTATTGCATTCTTCAACCTCTCGTTCTCCTTACACCTTATATTATAACTGAAGACGAGAAAACTTACACCTATGGCAGAAATTGTTCCACTGGATATTCATTTGATTACCACAAGGTTTCCAGAAAGTCTGGCATCCTGCCAAGTACAAACTTCCTGAACTTCTTTTTCAAGACTAAGACAAGGGAGGAACAAGATGCTCAAAGAAATTCAGTTTGCACCTTCTACAGAAGAATTCAGGCTTTCATTTCAGGTCATTCTGCTCTGGGAAATTCATTATTTCACCTAAATTACTGCTCCCATAGAAGCTAGAAAGTTTCTTCAGCTTGGTAAGAAAGGTGTTTCTTTGTTTTGTTTTTGTTTTCCACAATTAAACAGTAACACAGTCTGATTTATGGAAAGTGAAACACTCTGTCCTCTCCTTGAAAAATGTAACAGAGAATGAGTTTCTTTTTTCTGTCCAGAAGCAACAGAAATGTAAACAGAAGCTCCAGTGGTACTGTCACTTGATTGGAAGGGCAGATTAGAGGCAGGTGCCTGAAATGTCCTGCCTCAACACTGGAATGGAAGAAATAACAAATTCAGCTGCTCACAACAGGGTATGAATCCTATCTTTGCTTTCTGGTCCCACGTCTTGACTGAATTAAGACACCAAATCTACACGCCGTGTTGACAATTTTTCCATTGATTTCGGTATGTACAGACTCCACCTCAACTCTGAACTACCTCAACTGCCTGACACAAATGAAGCAAGAGTACCTGAAGGCATGCTGGTGAAGATGGCAGTCTTTAGGGTAGCTAAACTCTGAAAGGATTTATCCATCGTAAACTGTAGCTGGCTGCAAGGAGCAGTCCATAAACAGCTGTGCAAAAACTGGTAATTCCACCAAAAGGTACCGAACAGAGGAAATGGTCAAACGTGTCTGGGAAAAAACCTACGTTTTCCTGTGATAATGATTTCTGATGATTCTTCTAATGATAGCCTAAAAAGTTGCTGAAAATCTTTAATCACGGATCTTTCCAAACTTCTGTTAAGTCTATTTGCTTAAGGACAAGTAAGCATTAAGAATATTTTTTCCTTTTTATTTCATCTTGTTACCTGAATTGTTTGACAAGTTAGGAAAAGTACTACTTTTCCAACCATACTCAGAAAATTTTAGATTTTGTTACACTGAAATATATAGATATGCTAAAGCAATTTTGAAAGCAAAATCCTCAAAGGTACTGCAGAGACAAAATTTTCACTTTTTAGTGTTTAAAATACAGAAACAGTTTTGCCTTTGAGTCTGTCATTTGTACAATACTTTATGCAGAGAATTGTATTCTTCCAGGGAAGAAGACCTAAGCAAAGGGCAGAGCAAAAATAAAACCTGCCTACCATCCTATAGACAGAAGACACTGAGAAAGACAGCTTGCCATAAACAGAGTGCACAAATTATGTTTTACTGTATACATAGAAAGAATAATTTATGAACATCACACTGTATGATTTATGATACTAAGATACTGTAAATCCTTTACAGACTACCAGGCCTACTTACATAATCATTCATTTACAAATCAAGAAACTCTAATACTTACATAGCTGTGACTCTTAAGGAAATCTGAAGGGTTGCTTGTGCAGACTTTATCCCCCTCCAAGCCAATTACTCTTTTACAGATATTTGATTTGGGGTCATTAGGGCTTTTCACAATTACAATATCTCCTCTGGGAGGGAAAAACAGAAACAAAAACAAACAAAAAAGAACTCTAAATACAGAATATTTGGCTGAATACATGTGTATCAATGCATGTACTCCAAAAATATTCCCATACATGAAAGAAGGTTCTTTCTGCTGAAAATTCTTGTCTGGGATTTTGGTTTCTTTGGTGAGTTTTACCCAGGTGTAATGCAAGCACACTTGCCAAGACTCTTTGTTATTTAAATTACTTATAAAACTTTTAGATTACTTTTTAATTGACCATGCTCTGATGAAATGAATGCCATTTAACTTGATCCTGTTGTTACATATATATGGAAGAGATTCCAAATTCCTATGTATCATTGTTCAAATATTTTTCTTTCAGTAGAACTTCAGATGTCTGAGTTTGTAGGACCTTATATTACTTTTGCCTCCTGATTATATACACTAGATCATACAGTGAAACAGTCCACGGCAAAATGGGCAAGGGCCTGGAGCCTGCTGTGCTCTATAATATAATCATAATGACATTTGATAAACTGTACTTATACCATTTGGTCACTTTTCTAACATCCTGTCTGAGCACAGCAAAACCCACAGCTTGATTTATAAGTAAGACAAAACTGCTTAGAGAGGAGAAGTTACATTTGCACAGAACTGTTTTAGGAAAAAAAAAGGGAATTTCTCTTTTTTGGACAAAGCTGGAAAAGTGACAAGGATTATATCCTAAATGAGTTCTGACAAGTTGTTCAATAAGATGGACAGTGTTTGCCCATTACTTTGTCTTCCGTCGGACACAATGAGAGGAGATTTATGAAAAAGTACAATTTAGAAACAGAAGAATACGTGAAAAATAAAGGATGGATAGAATGTTGTGATTGACAAGCTCTGGCAAACTAAATGTAAAATGTAGTCTCAACAAAGGAGCATACTTTCGAATGCAATAAAAGTGTCGGCTAAGGTTCTCCGAAAAGACAATATCAGAATTTTGAATTGTTGGTTCCATTGAAGGTCCAGAACACTGCAAATTAAAAATAAATGAGAAAAAAATTACTATTTGCCAATTACCTTTGTCTAAAATACATGAGTTTTCAAATTACTTGCTAATAAATTACAAAAGGTGTAATGTAAAGAACAATTAAAGTGAAATCCTCCGAGGAACATTTAATACATTTAAGAAGTGAGGACAGCCTCCAGAGCTCCTGTAACCCTGTTACAGCTCTGTGTTAGCTCAGGATTGGTCCTGAACTGTGCTAGGTGCTATGATTTCCTAAGGACACGTTTCAGCACCTTCTCTGCAGGAAGTTATTAGAAGCAGCACTCAAGAGCTCTGCCAGCTCACCCCTTTCTTCAGCCTCTGTAAAAGAAGCATTGCAGAAGCTGCAGGAGGAGCTCTCAGCCAAAATCCATGATATCCAGCTGCTAGGTTTAGAACCTGGGAGAGGCTGGGGGAGGGGGAGTAGCATAAAACATCCAGAAATCTGCCCAGAGTTGGGAACAATAGTGTTTCCTATGGCATTTTGTGTCTCCAGCCTTTCTGGAGTCTCTCTCCAGAATGCTTAATTATATTGTTTCCCATTTCCTTCAGTGATGCCTGAAGCAATAACTTGGCAAAAAATATATAACTTTTTTTTTTTT
>VXAL01010397.1:23187-58341 GCA_013399475.1 Chauna torquata | reverse complement strand
AGCTAAGTTCGTTCCCCAGATACCATTAGCGCTGCAGCTCGGGAGCAGATGGTTCCCTCCGTCCCGGGGTTCATCCCGGCCAGATTGCATACAATTTATTAATAACCCAGCAGATGCTCGGGCACTTTTCAGCTCGGATTATATTTCCTGATTGCTCAAATCCCAGCGTGGGGAAGCCGGTCATCTATCTCCCGCCGCTGCTCTTTGTGCCACACCAGCCCCGGCCCGTCGGCAGCCCGCCTCGCCGGTGCCCGGCAGGGAGCGATTCCCGGTAAAACAACGGGGGCTGATGTTCGTGCCCGTTACTTCCCAGAGTTTTGCTAATCGGGTTGCAGGGAGCCAGGATCCCCCCTCCCGGAGCTGTTCTCCAGGCCGTGCGAATGGCTTTATCAAGGGCAAATTAAAGCAGCCCATCAAGAAAAACGATACTTGGGCAGGACGGGCAGCGAGAGAAGCAGAGCTGGGGGCGGCTGAGCCCTGCTTCCCCACCGGCAGGGACGTCTCCAGGGAGCACGGAGATGTAGGGCGAGAGGCTGCCTACACCCTGTGAGACACGTCCCGGAGCTTGACAAGATGCTCTGAGGCCCAGGAAAAGCCATCACAGCTCTTTCAGCAACGCTACTTTCAATTTTAATGTGTAAAATGGTTTTTTCTTTGCTCTGCAGGGAGAAGCACAAAAGCAGCAGGTTGTTTATACTACTGAATAAACTAAATGCAGGTCTCTGAGGGATCTTACACAAACCACTTACCTTGAAAGATAACCCCATGGGGAAGCAAGCTAAGAAGAGATGCATGGTTAATGTTTTATATCTTCAGAGCAGCATCCAGTTGTCTGGGTCAGCACCAGCTACCATTAGGTATCACAGGTAGTTACGATTCGGAATGCAGAGGTCGGATCTGAGGTATAAGTAGTAGGGCATTTAGGGCTGAAGTTCAGTGGAGCATGATATAGGGGTTAATTCTAAAGGCTTAAATTAATCTTAAAGTTGAAGATGAAGTGAGAGTTTGGAGGGAAAGAACATTTATTATCAGAATGCATGCCATAATGTAGCTTTAAAATAAAAATAGGAATCAGAGAAATCTTTTCTGCTCAGTGGCAGCTGGGCTCAGTAAAAGGCACTTCACTTACTGTGAATGCAGGTGAGAGGCACTCTCAGCAGTAACAGCAGAAGAATATTAAAGTCTGTTACATTTTTCATAGCTCATGACATTTGCAGTATAATTCCACTTCCTTGCCTTCACCGTGTTCCATGTGCCCAAAATATTTTGTGCAGGGATGAGTTTTCTTAATTTCAGCCTCTGTAAATAAAGTGAGAGAATCAAGCAATTGCATGAAAAAGAAGAGTTCTAACCTTCTTGCTCTACAGCAATAGGGAAGAACTGCACAAAAAATGATGCCAGCCGGGCTTGCTGTGGAAAGGAAAATTGGGAAGTAAAAGCTGGGGGTGTTGTATTAAGTTAGTCACTGAGGATGGGGAGGAATTCAGAGAGTGATCTCTCTGCGATTTCAGGAGGAAGCCATAGAAGACCTTGCACCCTGCAACTTCATTCCCTGTCCATATGTTCCCCTAGTACCATGCATCCCCAAAATGTCCACCCAAAAGGGAGTGGAAGGATATTTCAACACTGGTAAAGGGTTCCTAGTGGCTATGTTATCCAGTTTCCACCGTATTTTCTCCATCCTTCTGCCTTCTTTCAGTAACAACAACTGCAAATAATCTCCCAGGGCAGAAATTCTCACAGGCTGTTCATTTAGACAAATCTCTCACCACAATTTTTTTTTCTTCCATTCTTCTTTGCTATGCAGCAGCTCTGCAAGCCCTCTTCCTTTTTTCTCTCAAAGACATCCCAAATACCTATATCCTCAAAGAGTTTCCTAGACCAGGTCACAACATAAAGCGCAAAATGAGCAAAATCAGCAACAGCAACAAAAACGTCTGGGTTGATAAAAGAAGTTCTTCTATCATGCACTACTTTTTGCCTTTGACAAATTGTCACCACGGTGAGTAAATATTTTTAAATAACACACATTTAAAAAGGAATGTATAATGATGATCTGTCGTTTCGTGAATTTTTCAGTCGTGACCTCCTCATTGCTGAACTTGGAAAGGGGGAATACTGGTACAAAGGGGGAAATCTAAGGTACAAATCTGGTACAAACCCCTGCCCACACGGCAGGCAGAAAGGGTTGGATCATCAGCGATTCCAGGGACTTGTGCAATTTGGAAAACTGCTGAGAACAACTGGTTCTCTTCTACCTCTCCTGGGTCACACCACATTCTGAGCTAAGCTCTGGCCTTCTCTATGGCTTATATTCCCCAAACTTCCAGTGCTCAAGCTTAGGTAACTGATGCTGGGCATTGTCACAGAAAGACATTTGCTTCTGCTCAAGCAGTACCAAAATTACAGAGTTGCCTGATGTTTGAGGGAAGAGGCCAAAAAGCCAGGGCAGTCACCAGAGCCCGGCTGCTATGTGACCGGTAGCAAGGCACGGTTAGTACAGAATACTTGCAGGGCTCCCAGAAAGCTTGGCTGCAAGTGGGAAAAACAGAGTCTGGTTATCTGACAGCTCCTCAGCATTGCACTGGGCTGTATGTTGTAAGCAAATGTGATGCAAATATGGAGATGTCTGTGTTGTCTGAGTTCTTGCTGCAGCCACAGCAACATGTACATCTCTTTAGGGTGAAGAAAAGCAAAATGCTGGCTGGCTGTGATCACAGAATCACAGAATGGAGTTTGGAAGAGATGTCTGGACACCACCTGCTCCACTCCCCTCTGCTCGAAGGTGGCTGCCCAGGTCTGGGTCCAGTCAGTGATTTTACTTGTTGGTTTCCTTGGGATCAGCTTTCAGCATTTGCAAGCTGAAAAAGTGCATTTGTTTGGAAGGTTTTGCTTGGTTTATTTTGTTAAAGGTATGCCTACATTCTTAGTTTGGAGGTCTTTTTGTGTACATGAGTTTAAAAATGTTCTCTGTCTTTGTTAGCCCTGCTGTTCTCCACTCAACTTTAAGGCAACAACCAGCTGTATGCGTGCCAACAGATTTTACTGAAAAATAATAAAGCAGCAAGCAATCCAGTTAAGCCAATGAACGAGAGTCCCACAGCCTCAACCTAGAAAACACTGAAAGCTGCTTCTGGATTGATATGTAATTTGCCACCAAAATAAATAAACAAATCATGCCTTAAGCACCATAGCATTCATCAGGGAAACAAAAGCCAGGGCAGATTAGCAGCCTCCTCGCTTGGAACTAGGANCCCACAGCCTCAACCTAGAAAACACTGAAAGCTGCTTCTGGATTGATATGTAATTTGCCACCAAAATAAATAAACAAATCATGCCTTAAGCACCATAGCATTCATCAGGGAAACAAAAGCCAGGGCAGATTAGCAGCCTCCTCGCTTGGAACTAGGAAAAAAAAATGGATAACTGAAGCCTGACTCATAGTCTCAACCCTTGTAAGAAATCCAAACAGCAAGGTCCATTATATTTCGCAAATGCAGGATACCAGATGCTGCAAATTTCCACCAGCCGGCACTCCCTGGTTTGATGTGCAGCTTGGACACCTGTGCCCAGTCTCTGCTTTTTCTTTGCCTTCCTCAATTTTCTGGTCTCTTTTGGGCAGTGGTGCACCCAGGTCCGCCCCACGCGGAAACAGACATTTCTGAGAGCTGCTGTCTCTGCTCCTGCCCAAGGCCCTAGCTTGGCCAAAGGGCTCCTTGGAAAGCGGTAGCTTGAGGGTTTCTGTGGCTGCTTTGTCTGTCCCCAAGGGCACTGAGCAATGCTGTTCCCCCATTTTTTTGCTAATACAAAATCCTTCTCAGGCTTAGTCCACTGCCTTATATATCAATTCTTGGCTTTCCCACTGAATCCCAGAAAGAAGCCAGACACACAATCCTAATGAAAAGCTCAGCATATAAAGGGAGAATTTGTGTTTTGCTTCCTGCTTTTGCTATTGGTTTTACAAGCAATTGCTCATCAGAAACCAATTACTCCAGAAAGGCTTGAGTTTGGGTCCCCACTGATGCTAGCAGGATGAATAGTCTCATTTACAATCTCTCAACTGGAAAACAAAAAGTAATGATAATAATAAAAAAGAAAAAAAAAGTCTTTTCTAATTCTCTGTGCCCCTGTTGTAATTCACAAGAAAATTAAACTAATAACTCTCTCTGCGAGTGTGTTACGTAGATACCAGGAGTCAGGGATAAATAGATGGAGCTATCCCAGGCAGAGTCCCCAGGGAAGGAACCTCAGAGCAGGCAACTGTTACGCCTTGCAAGGCTCAGATCTTCTCCAGCAATGTAATCACCATGGAAAGGAGGTTGTTTGTTTGTTTGTTTTAATCTTTTTAACTTGAATTCCACCTGCAGGCACCACAAAACTTTTGTGATGTTTTGCTGTGCTCATTTCCCACTCGATTTCCATTTCCTATCTGCGTAGGGAGGTCTTTTGCAAAGAAACTTCTCCATACCAACAGAATTGAGCCTTTCACAAGTGGCTCCCAGAGTGGTCTTCCCTCTTCGTTCCTGCGGCAGACGCTGCTTTACCAGACAGAAAGCCTTGGGGGAAGACATGAGGGTCCCCACTGCTCAGAACACCCCGCAGTTCAGATCCAAGTTTTTAATTTATTTTCAGGTTTTTTTAAAGAACGCTTAACTAACACAAAGCCTGTAACTTGCCCCTGCTGGTTTCCAAGGTAGGAGGAGCAGAAGTGAACTTCTAACTCCTCCCTTGCAAGTCTGAAAGCATCTTGCTGGTCAGCAGTGATGCCCAGCACAGACCCACCCTGTGATGTGGCTCAGGATGAGGGCAAGCAGATCTTGTCAAGGCAAAGCCTCCCTCCCCAGGCCTCTGTTCTGGTCACCAGCAAGTGTCATGGGTGCCCCTGGACCCAGCCATGGCCTCAGGCAGATCAGCATCAAAGCAGAGCTTCTGTGACCTTCTCAGGGAAAGAAAATATAAACCCGGGGGCTGTAAGTCATCAAACTGCTGAAGAAAAGTTGTGAAACCACAGATGACACACAAGGAGCTGAACCCCACCTCAAGGAGAAGTTCAGACACCACAGTGCTGTGCAGAAGGTCAGTGCACACAAGCACAGCAGATAGGATGGTTTTGTCCCGACTGGGAGCTGGTGGTGGGGTGCAGCAGGCGGGTGACGTGGAGGGGGCACAGTTTCACCAGGGATTTGGCAGGTTGCAGGAGTCTTCATGGATTCACAAGATAACTGAGGCTAAAAGGGATGTCTAGCAGTCTTTGGGTCAGCCTCCTGGTCCAAGCAGAGCTGGATTTGATCCAGCCTCACAAGGAAACAAAAGCAGCTATAAAACTTGAGCCAAAAGAAAGGAGAGGCAGAAAAGTGGGGATGAGTGTGGACTCAGCAGCGAAGGGAGGAGGATGCTGAAGGCTGTCCAGACATCAGAGGAACATGACAGTCACAGTGAGTGCTGTCTGACAGGCACTGAGGGTGTCAAATGGCTCATTTGATGTGGCGTAACCATCCAAGAGGACTCTTGGGGAACATGGGAAAAGGGTTCAGCCCTGGCTGAAGTACTCCATATATACCGGGGCAACTATCAGACTGCTTTGCAGAGGGAAATTAAAGGGAAGAAAAAGATGTTTAGGAAAGTAAACTGAGTAAAATATTGCATTTCCTGGCACCAGAAAAGCCAAGCTTTAGCTTTAGAAACTGATTCCAGGATTGCATTCCTGAAGTTTGGTCTTCCAGGGGAGACTAAAAGCAAATAGCAAATCTGTTCCCCTGGTCTCTGATAAAATGCTGGTGGCAGACAGGTGCTGTACACACAGGGCTTTATCTCCACTTCTGGTAAGCAATATTAAAGGAAGAGCAGGAAAGAGACTGGGGACAAGTGGGATGCTATGGATTGGATTCAGCCCCAGATCAAACTCCGCCTGTTTAGATGCCTGCAGGTGTGTGTATTCAAGCGAGCTGGGTAGAGATGTTGCATCTGCACTCAGGGGAAATGTGGAGATTTAGTCAATACAGCCTGAACAACTGCAGAGCAAGAGCTGCAATAAACTGCGTGAAAAAGAAGACCATCTCTGTGACAAAGATATCAAAAAGAAATAAAGAAAGAGAAACAAAGCCTAGGGTCCTTGGAAGTTTGAAAAAAAAAAAACCTCTCTTAGCTAAAACACCAAGAAATATGAGAGTTAAGAGGAGACTCATGAGACTGTAAGGCCTATAAGCTGATGTGGGCTCAGGAAAGGTGTGACAGTCCCACAGGACAAGTGGCAGGCTTCCAGAGGTGGAAATGGCGTGCAGGGAGCCAAAGAATAAAAGCAATGACATGGGACTGGCTGGCAATGGTGCGGCCCCGACTGCAATGAATGACCTGGTTGGAAATACTTCAGTAACAGGAGGGAGCAGAGCATCCTTGTGGTGAAGGAAGGATGCAAAATCGGACACTCCTGAGCCTGCCGGGGCATGGCAGCACTGAGCACTACACGGGCAAGAGGGGGCCAGTTCAAGGCGAAGTTTGCTTTGCTAGTGCAGTAAACTCAAGCTAACCCAAAGAGCAGTTACGGCACATACACACACACACACCCGTGAACAGCAACTTGCAGAAAAAAATATAAATGTCCTTGTAATGCTAGAGTCTAAACTAACCTCTGAATTTCAGATAGACTTGGGCTGAAACAAATCACCCTGTAGATATCTGCTTTATTTTTTGCACCATGATGAACTCCAATGCGTTTTAGGGGAAAATTTGGATACAGACATTCAATGATTCACTGCAGCAGAACAGAACAAATTTAGACAGCTCATCTTTTCTTTGGGTTCACATAGCAATGTAAACCCCACTTTTCTATTTCGCATGCAGCCTGCTGTCACAGACTCTCTACTTCTTGGCCTATCTGAAATCTTGCTAATATTCATAATGTTTTTCTTGATTGATGGTTGCTTTTCCTGCTTCTCTTTCCTTTGTATAAACAGGATTTATTTTCTGTGCAGGCAAAATGTATGATAAGACATTTCTGGAGCTATTTGGTGACATTTTCTGTTGTAGACATTATTAAAGTGAACGGATTTGATGTGAAGACCTTAGAGACCCTTCTGGAAATCTTCATTCTCTCCTCATTTCTTCCGATGCATTTTTTTTCACCTGTTGTTGCAGATATTCCTAGCAATGAATTAAAATAAATATCTCATCACAAATGCCTCCAGATCCTCTGGATATATTTCTGATGGTTGACTGCACAAATGCTTTATTTTTCAATCCGTTTAACATGAACATGTTTGCCCTGCTTCCTGGCATTGGAGGAACACTCTGAATTCCAAATGCTGAAATAAAAATTGCTTCTATTGTTTAAAACATGCAAAAATGTATCATTAATGCAAATGTAAGATTTGTAAATCATTGAGTTGCATGGGAGATGAATCATTAGTCAAAGTGCAGACCGTACTAGAGGTCATATTTAATTTATTTTCAAAACCTTCCTTCGTGCTTTTTGGTCCAGTATGTCATAAGTTATTCAATACACAAAGGTGTCTACTTCTGTCTCACAATAATTAAGCTGATTAAGTCATATTATCACTAACAAGAAACATTAATTCCACTTGACTGAACACTGCAGAGTCAGTGACATTTCCACCACTTAGATTGAAAACTCATTATAGGGAAGGCAAAGCCTCGCTTAGCCCAGGCCGCTTTCCTCATCTGATCTCTGCAGAGGAGGCAGGAATTGATGTTTTCAGAGCAGTAAAAAAAAAAAAAAAGAAAGAAAGAAAGAAAAAGTGCAAAGCAGCAGAGAAAATCAACACATGACAATCATGCAGACCATTTTTCAGCGTGGCAGAGGCTAAATTATTATGACAAAAGCTAGAGGATGTTTATTTCTACAAAACAAAACAGAGGTAGGAGGGGGAATGCAGCCAAGAGCAGCACGCTGTTCTGTAGGATGAGTCCAGGGAGATATTTAAGACACTGAGGCAATTTGAAAAGAAATCAGGAAGGACCTGGACCCATTCTCAGCTAAATTAAGGCATGATCATGCCAGCATCATCTTCAGATCAGAACAGAAGAAAAGAAAATGAAGGCCTAGCATCACCGGAGACTGGAATTAGCTGCCAAGTGCCACAGACTTTGGGCAGGATCCAGAGCCCTCCAAGGTCAGCGCACAGCCCTGCACTGGTCCTCAGGGATTTTAGGTCTGCCCTGCTGACACGGATCCCTCCGGGGAGCTGAGGCCGCACGCACTCATGGCTCCACCAACCCGACCCAACCGCACGCAGAGTGCTGGGCCACCACTAAGGCTTCCTGGGGCTTTGCCGGCTGTGGCTTGGCTCCACGTGCTGCAGACCCGGGCAAAGCTGAGCACCAGCCCCTCTGCATCCTTTCTGGCCTCTTTTCTCTCTGCGTCTGGATTCAATTTGTCTCTCTGCTATATGCTTTTAAGTCATTACAGAGCGATAAGTAATGTTTCCATCCAAAGAGTCTACTCAGCATTAGCAAGAGCACAAAAAAGCCCTATTTGTGCTAGCGCCCAGAAGCACTGTGTGCCTGCTTGACACGGCCTGCAGCATTTTGCAGCCAACTGCACCACATGGCAGCTTTCCCACTATTGTAGAAGCAAATCTCTAGGTGGTTGGCAGGTCCCTGAAAGCTGCATTTGCCTCTGGATCTCTGAGAGAGCTGGGATGTATGAGCAGGTCGTATGGAGAGCATTGAGTATGTCTCTGAAGCAGCTCTCGTGCCCAGTGCATTACCAGACTACGGAAACCAGCTAATGCTCATGAACTGTGCAAGAGTGTAAGTACAGGAAGAGTTGTAAAAATAACTGGTTGTAGGGCAAAGACCTTGCATTTTTAATGACAACCTGTCCCTACGGAAGATCATCAGAGGAAGATCTATTAGAGCGACCGTTCTGACCAGGCACAACCTTTGAGGAAGGGGTGATGGTGTGGTTGTAGTTAGGTTTAAGTGCTGTCTCCACTAAAGCAAGTCCCTTTTTATTGTCCTTTTTGTTGATATATTGATTCACGAGAGAGATTGAAATTGAGCTATTTTAGTGCAGGATTTCCCCCAACAAAGCAGCAGGAGATGCTCACGGAAGGTCGGGTGCTGGGCCCTGGGCTGGGGGTGTGCTGACCCCCAAACACCTTTTGGAGGAGACCTGACCTGAGCTGTGGTGTGCACCTGGGGACCAGCAAGAGGGGCAGATGTGCCTGTGTGTGGATCTGTGGCATCTCCTGGGTGAGGATGGCCAGGAGCAATGGAGAGGAGAGGGAGGCAACTTCCTAACAGTCAGTTGAGCTTCAGCAGGGGTAAAAGAAATGCTAATGAAATGCTCTAGAGAGTGACACAGTCCTGGGGAGGTGGCAAAGGCTGGTTGCTTGGTTGCTCAGCCCATGAATTCCCAAAGACAGGCATGCAAACTGTCCATTTCCAATGCCTATGGCTTAGGTGCCCAATTTTGAGACCTCTCTTTGGGGAGCTGCACCTGTGACTCTTATAGGACACAATGGCCCCATGCATTTGTTTAGATCCGAGGTGCCGTGGGGCTCACGCACCAGGTACGGTGGCTGTGTGAGCCGTGGAGGGGCTGAGGCACTTTCCTAACGGCCGGCCACCACCACCTGAAAATGGCAGGGAAGTTATTGCCAGAGCTAATGTGGGAGAGGGAGATGCTTGCTGCCCCCGCAGGGAGTCAAGTCCATTTGATGTTTTTATTGCTTCTTGAGGCTGTTATTAATTTTATTGTATCACTTTGCATAATTCTCTTCTCTTTTGAAGCATTGAAACAGATTAATGCTGTACAGGGTCTCAGGCAGCAGCTGGTTTGGGTTCTTTTTTTACCCATAACACACACCAGAGGCCATAGCAAAATCCACTCAGCAGCATCAAATCCTTCATCCTAACTTCTAAGTGGGGCAGGGAATCTTTCCTCTGCTCACAGCCAGGCAGATGTGAACTGGGACTGAAGCCACCAGAAGCAGCCAGGTCCCTTTTATGTCCAAAGCCTGATCCTCCTGGCGCTCTGACTCCCAAGGGCCCCTTTGTGTCTTCCTGCCACCCCCCCACCAAAGAGCACGTTACCTCCTTGTGGACAAGGACTTTTCTGTGTTAATCCCAAAAGCCACACTGCAGCCTCCCCAAGCCCATCACTGAGCAAGCAGGGGGTAGAAGGACAGCCACAGTGTGGCCTTCTCAGGACTTCATCCAAGGCCGAGCCCCTTCCCACACCCAGCCAAGAGCCCCCCAGCAGATACAGGCTTGCCTGTTTGGTCCCTACCCTGGGCACACATCCAGGTTATCTCCTGCATTCCCGCTAAGCCTGCAGCAAGCTGGTGGGTAGCAAGCATCTGGGGAAAGCTTAAATGAGCCATAGAAAGTAATGCACAATAATAACACGAAGCCATTGCTAGAACCAGCCCCTCTCCCCAGCAAGTTCAAGGCATCTCCACTGCCTCTAATGCATTTCTGCCCATGCCCGGCCGTGACACCGAAGTGCTCCTGAGCACAGGGAGGTAGGGGAGGGGACCTCAAGCCCCCAGCCTCAGGGTGAAGTGAATGAAATGAGCTCTCCTGGGCTGCTCCAGCAATGCAGGAGGCCAGAAGGACATGCACGTGTGCTGGAGCTGAGAACTCTGCTTCAGCAGCTCAGCCATGGTCCCTGCCGCCAGGAGCAGCTGGGGCTCAGGGACAGCCAGGAGCCAGCGTGAGCTATTAAAATACAATTTATTGGTACAAATCAGACATCGTGAAACAAACTTGGTCTAGAAAGAGCTGTCATGTTCTGCACAGATGGGTTGGACACGAGCTATCTGGTGACAGGTGAGCGGTTGGCAATGCTGGCAGACAGACTGGGTGGACAGGTGTGGGGCGAGCAGGGTAGGGGGAGAGACTGTTCTGGGGCTGGAGTCTGGACCCTGAGGGCTCCTGGCAGCCTGGTAGATGTCCTTGAAGAGCAGCAGGGAGCAGTGGGAGGTGTGTACCCTGTGCAGGTGGGGCCCCCAGGGCGGTTGTCCGAGGCGCTCAGGAAAAAGAGAAGTGGGTGAGGGCAGAAGGAGGAGGGGAGAGGACCCATCACCGCGCTGGGGCCTCTCCAATGGCTGGAAACTCTTCCTTTCAGGTGATGTTGCCTTGGGCTGAAGAGTTACCCAGCATGGCCTCACCTTGTGCATCTCTCAGTTGCTTATGCTAACAACTCTTCCGGCCATCCCGTGCTGTTCACAGAGCAAGGACTGGCTGTGTCCTGGACTTCTGGTCTTCAGCCCTGCTTGTGTCAGGTCACAGCTGGAAGGGAAGCCCCCATAATGGCTGGGTTTTGCACTCACTTCCCGGAGAAGCCGGACACCAACATCTGCTCTGGACATGCAACACATCCCACTGGGTCTCAGGGACAGAGCAGCAGTTGCTGCCCTGGTACGTAGTGCCAGGCTTGCCAGGACCAGGCTTGGTCTGCGTACATTTTTCATGCCTCCTAGGGCAGAAATACAGGCATGCAGCTCAGTACATTCACACAGCCAGACAAGACAAAAGTGACAACGTTTACAGAGATGGATAGTCCCTAAAGGGACATGGGAATGGGTAAACTCAAGGCAGATTTGCTGAAATCTGGTCATCTGGACCCCCAGCAGCACCTGCTGCCAACACTGCTCTGCAGAAGGAGATGGGAGGAACACCCCACTCCCCCTGCCCAGCCCTGTCCTGTCCCAGTCTCTTGCTCCTTTCCCCACACCCTGGTAAGCCACTATCTCAGCAGCCTTGCAAACTTCTCAGTGGTCCACGTGTGGAGCTGTGTGCTGCAGATGGACCCAGCAGGTGAAATAATGCAGGCGATCCAGGCCCAGCGCTGGTCACTGTTTCAGGTCATTGTTGATAACCATGCTGTCAGGCATGTCGCAGTAAGTTGTCATCTTCTTCCTTTTGCCAAAGGTGGAGAAGCTGTTTTTGTTCTCCTGGCCTGGGAAGAGGGGCCCATCTTTGCTGGAAAGCAGAGTGGGGGTGCCGGGGATGTAGACGTTGTGCTGATAATCCAGAGCTGGGACGTGCCCCAGGTACAAGGGGCTGTGCCGGGGCGCCCAGACGCTGTTGGTGCCTGTCGAGGCCTTCTGAAACTCTGGAGGAAAGGTGGGTGTGAGACTGTCTTGGGGGAGGTCACATCCACTGCTCAGTGGCACAGACACGTCCATGTCCCAGGGTGCAAGCCCATGGCCATGTGTCACCACCCTCCCTCCTTCCCAGGGGCCTGGGCATCCCTGGACACGCTGCTAGGAGCAGGGATGTGTTCCCCCCACTGCATCTCCACCCAGGGACACCAAGTGGGTCTGGTCTTCCCAGCCCCAGCCCCCCAGTACTAACCAGAGACAGGGGTCACCAGCGTGCACAGCCTCTCGTGCTCCTTCTGCAGGGCTCTGCGGATTCCCCCCACGTCCTCCAGGCTCTGGGAGCTAAAGGGAAGAGACCGATTCAACGCTGCGTCAGCGAGAACCTCCCTGTCCCCCTCCACCCACACCCACTGGGTTTGGTACCTCTTGAGGGCAGGTCGCTGCGTGCTGGGGGGCAGCCAGTCCGTGCTGGGCTGCTTGATCTGCAAAACACAGGGAGGGGGAAGGCGTGTTATCAGGAAAGTCTGTTAACCTTCAGTAACCAGGGATGTAAGACCCCACCTCCTCTTTGCCCTCTTCTTGTGGGGAAGCGAGCAGCACATTCCCATTTTACAGAGGAAACTGAGGCAGAGCCAATCCAATCTGCTCCCTTCTGGGCTTCCCCACCCTCCTGAGACACTGGGGTTGTCACAGATGGAGAGGCTTGCTCTCCACCTGTGGGAGTTCAATTGCCAAGGTCTGTCCTTCCGGGAAGAGAGAGGGGCTTCTCCTGTTTCTGTTAATTTTAAAAAGCCTTTTTTGCAGGTACAATGATAACTTAACCCAGATCTCAGGCACCAAAGGGTGGGTGGTGCCGAAATCAGCCGTATACCCCGTGTACCAGGGGGCTGCAAACAACCAGGGGAAAGTCCCGTTAACACATTAGACAAGTGAGTCCAGCAGTGCAAGGCGACGCACAGGGAGAGCCTGTTGGCAGCGAGTCCTGTGCTCTCCTTGGAAGGGCTGTTTTATTAAAAGTAGGTGGATTAGACGCCTCAACACTCTCCATCCTTGTAATCGTGTTTTGGGAAGAGCCTTTCATCATGAAAACCAGACGTTCCTCATTTCAATACCTAACAAATGTTGACATCAAAATCCTTCCCTGAAATCCCCACTCACTCCCAAGTGGCACAGCCCAGGGCTTGGGTGCCAGGACGGGGACACGAGCGGTGCCGGCGGGGCCGGAACCAGCCCCAGGTCCTGCACTGGGACACTGTGGCCCCCGCGCCAGCAAGGGGGAAGTGGAGAGGTGTCCTGGTGTGAATCACTGACTGACACAAAAGAGATGCCATCCCTGCCATCCCACCCCCGGGCACCAGAGCAGCTCCATTGCCTTTAATGCACACAAAATGTGGTGGGGAGAGCATTTCCTCTCACCCCAGCCCAGCCTGCAGTTCCCCTGGTGGCTGCACCCATGGGGAAGCTCGGTGGAGGATTCCCACTGCCTGATCCTAATTCCTGTGCTGATCGAAGGTGCCAGTTATTCTCTGGGAAAACCGGTGCCTGGTTTCTCCCATGGGTTGAGGGATGAGACCCCTCAGGGATGGAGACGGGGGACTCGGAGGAGTTTGGCGAGCTCTGCCAGCCCAACATGCCCACCTTACCTGCTTGGAGACATGGAGATGCTGGCCTGGCCGGGATCGCTTCCCAGCAGCCAGCAGGTTCCCAGGGCTCTTCTCGTTGTTGCGGGGCAGGCTGCAGGGTTTGAGGAACATGAAGTCACTCTGGGCAGACTCAGGACCGAGGCAGATCTTGTAGCAGTAGCCCGGGGGCCCACCGTCAGGCACTTCGAGGTGGGCGGCCGTGCCGGTGGTGGGCTGTGCCGTGAGGTTGGACGTCTTGAGGCCATCAGGGGAGGACCTGGGCCTGGGGCAGCAGTGGCAGCCACCACCTTGCCAGGAGTGCTGCTCTCCACGGCACCGAATGGCTGTGAGGATGAGGATGGCCAGGAGAAAGGTGAAGGAGATGGAGCCCAGGGATATGAGCAAGTAGAGGGTGAGTGGGGAGGAGGAGGAGGCCTCTGGGGGGAGGCTGAAGTTGCTGAAGTCGGAGAGAGTCTGAGGCATGGTCTCCACCACAGAAAGCAGGAGGGACACGGTGGCTGAGAGTGCTGGCTGTCCCCCATCACGCACCTGCACCACCAGCCGCTGCCGGGCTGCATCCTGCTCCAGAAAGGAGCGGAGCGTGCGCAGCTCGCCCGTATCTGGCGCCAGGCTGAAGAGGGTGAAGTCAGTGGCCTGGAGGAGCTGGTAGGAGAGGCGGGAGTTCAGCCCCGCATCTGCGTCCACCGCTGACACCGTGCCCACAAGGTAGCCAGGCCCAGCTGACCGCGGCACCAGCTCAGTGGCCACGGAGCCGTTGCGAAGCATGGGGGACACAATGACAGGAGCGTTGTCATTCTGGTCCAGCACAAAGATATGAACGGTGACATTGGCGCTGAGTGGGGGGAAGCCTGCGTCCTGTGCTTGCACCTGGATCTGGAAGCTGCGGATCTGCTCATAATCAAGGGAGCGCAGGGCGTACATGTGCCCACTGTCCGAGTTGATGGACACGTAGGTGCCCACAGGCATGCCATGGATGTGCGCATCAGCGATGGAGTAGGACAGGTAGGCATTCTGCTGGCAGTCAGGGTCCAGTGCACTGACGGAGCAGATGGAGGCACCTGGCGCGTTGTTCTCCATCACGTACACGCTGTAGGAGGGCTGGAGAAAGCGCGGGGCGTTGTCGTTCACATCAGACACAGGGATGGTGAGGGTGCTGCTGGTCAGCAGGACTGGGGAGCCCATGTCCCGGGCTGTGATGCTTACGTTGTACTCGGGCACGGCCTCCCGGTCCAGTGCCTCCGTGGTGACCAACGTGTAGTAGTTGTGGAAGGAGGAGCGGAGCTCGAAAGGCACATTGGGACTGACCTCGCAGCTCACACGCCCGTTGTCCCCAGAGTCCCGGTCCAGAACACTGATGACTGCGATGACGGTGCCTGGTGGGGCATCCTCCAGCACGGGCGTGGACACAGAGGTGAGGGTCACCTCAGGCGCGTTGTCATTCACATCAAGGAGGTGCACAAGCACCCGGCAGTGCACTGCCACAGCCGAGGGTCCGCGGTCCTTGGCTTGCACATAGAGCTCGTGGAGGCTTGCCCGCTCGTAGTCCAGGGGGCCCTTCAGCAGCACCTGCCCACTGTGGGGCTCCACACGGAAGATCTCCCGGACGCGCGGTGGTGCGTGCCCACTGAAGGAGTACTCAATCTCCCCGTTTGGGCCCTCATCCAGGTCGGTGGCATTCAGCTGGATGACCAGGGTGCCGGCAGGGGCATCCTCAGGCAGGCTCACTCCGTATGAGGGCTGATCAAAGGCGGGCACGTTGTCGTTAGCGTCCAGCACCGTGATGAGGATGTGGGCTGTGCCTGAGCGCCTGGGGATGCCACCGTCGAGAGCGGTGAGAAGCACCTGGTGCGTGCGCTGCTGCTCGCGGTCCAGGGCGTGCTCCAGCACCAGCTCTGCGAACTTGCTGGCGTCGCTGCGCGTCTGCACCTCGAGCGAAAAGAAGCTGTTGGGGCTGAGCTGGTAGGTGTGCACTGAGTTGGTACCCACGTCAGGATCCTGGGCACTCTCAAGTGGGAAGCGGGCACCGAGCACGGCAGACTCAGCCACCTCCAGCACATACTCTTGCCAGGGGAACACGGGTGCGTGGTCATTGATGTCCAGCACCTCCACCTCCACGCGGTACAGCTCCAGTGGGCTCTCGACGAGCAGCTGCAGGTGCAGCAGGCAGGTGCCCCCCGCCTCGCACACCTCCTCCCGGTCGATCCGCTCGTTCACGAAGAGGATCCCGTTCTCCAGGTTCACCTCCAGGTGCTGCTGGGCCCCGGCCCGGGCCACGATGCGGAACCGCCGCGCCGACAGCGTGGACACGTCCAGCCCAAGGTCCTCGCCGAGGTTGGCCACGAAGGCTCCGTGCTCCAGCTCCTCCGGCACGGCGTAGCGCAGCTGCCCACCCGCGGGGCGTGGAGTGGCCAGGAGGACGAGGAGGAGGAGAAGGGAGGGGAGGAAGTGCTGCCCCCGCCCGCAGCCTGCCCCGGCCCCCATGGCCCAGCAGTCCCTCCGCGGTGCTCGTCCTTCCGAGCCCCTCGCACTTCCAAGGAGTTTCGGGCTGCCGGGGGCGGCGGGGGGGGGCCCGCCCGGTATTTCTGCACCGCCGTGCCGGCCCGAGCCGCGGTCGCCGCTTAACCCCTTCCCCGCCGTGCAGCCCGGATCCCGGTGTGGCCCCGGAGCCTCGTTAAAGGCGAGGGGAGCCCCGGCGAGACCGAGCGCTGCCCCCGCGCCCCGCCGGTGTTACCCCGCAGATGCTGCGCTCGTCCCCGCGGTAGATTAAGAGGAGCCCGGAGCGCGGCGGCTGCCAAATCCCCCGGCTGCGTCCCCCGCCGTGCCGGTCCTAACCTTCAGCAGATGGTTAAGCCCCTCCAGACTTGATTACATTTCCCCGCACACCGTTTTCCTTGTAATGCGGAGTTTTTAATTACCGGAGCAGGGGGANCCCACGGCCCCGCGCCCCTCCGGGCCCCGAGCGCCAGCCCCCTCCTGCTCTCGGCCGCGACCCCGCCGGGGACCGGGCTCCGGGCTCCCGCCGCAGAGGGGGGAGCACCGGCAGAAACTTTCCGCTGGCCGCAGTCCGAGCCCCGGTTCCCTTCCGGCCCCCGGAGGGCGACCTCCGCCCCCCACCCGGTACCGGCCCCGGTGCCGCCGCTGGACGATCCTCGCTGCGCCCGCTCTCCGGTAGCTCCGCCGGCGCCGTCCGCAGGAGCCCGTTAGCGGGACGGCGCGGACGCCCCGGCCCCCGGTGGTGAGGTCCCGGATAATCCCCTAACGATCTAGTTAAGGGATCGGCGGGGCTCCGAGCGGCTTGAGCTGCGCACGGAGATTTTACCGCCTTTGTCTCTGCCTCCCGGTCCCCAGTGGGCTCCCGGGGAAGGGAACCGCAGGCACCGGCAGGCCCCCGAGAGCCCCGCGTGGGCGGCTGGATACGGGAGCGATCCCGAAGGCAGCGGGGCTGGGGGGGTATCGGGCTGGAGATGGAGGATTTGGCCCCTAGAAGCGCAGGGCGACCGACGAGGGACGTGCCGCTCGTGGGGCTGCTGGTTAGGGAGCGGCATGGGAAAGGGTGGGGTGGCAGCAGGGTGACACCACGGGGAGGACAAGTGACAAGAGGCGCCGCCGGGTCACGCGTGGGCTCGGACCCGGGTGGGAGCGCTGGAATCGGGACGACCCCCGGTAAGTGAAGCCCAAGCTGCATCGGAAGAGCCGATCACTGCCTGCCGCTTCCCTGCACCATCTTCCAAGCCAGGGCCACTCCTGGCGTCGCCGTTGCCACCCCTCTCCCCATTTCAATCTGTTTCCTTCTCATCCCTGATGTCACCCCACAACCCTCGGCTTGCCCCTCCCAATCTCCGATCTGTCCCCCTCCCCATCCCCGATCTGTCCCCCCATGGCTGATGCTGCAATGGCTGGGGTAGGGCTGCTCCGGGAGCACTCTGAGGGATGCTCAGGACAGAGAGGTGTTGGGGAGGGGGGGGATTTATGAGGGTCTCGTTTTCCCACTCCACTCCTTTCCCCTCTCCAACCAAGTACATTCTGGGAAATCCTCGGAGCTGCTCCCACCCTTTTGTTTAATTCAGATTTAAATATTCATTCTCCCCCCCACAGGTGTAATTTGCTCCCGGCAGGATCCGGTCCACCGCTCCTCGCTCGGTCCTGTCTGTGCTCCTCCGGCTCTGCCGGGCGATGCCCCCCACACACACCCCGTGCAGCTTCCTTTGGGGGGACGGATCCATCCCTCTCCCCCGTTTTTCCCTCCCCTAAGGGAGGTAATGGGACAACCCCATCCGGTTCTTCTTCCTCACCTCCTCAAACCTTGGGGTCCCTTCCTGCCCCCCCCATCCTCCACCCATGTCCTGCCCCTGCACCAAGTCCCCCAGTGTTCATGCTTTACCAACCCCTGAAACTCCCACTGCTTGCCCAGCTCCTCTGGATCTTCCTCTCCCCCATGTCCAGGACTTCAGTGGGCCAAGGTCAAAAGGGGGGGCCGAGGTGGGGGGGCACGGGCTGTCCTGAGGATCCCTTTCCTGGGGGAAATGGCAAAGGCTGGGGGTGACTGGGGATGCTGCAGAGGGACAGGGACCCAAGAGAGACACTTTTGTTTGGGGAGAGGGGCATAGCAGAGGACAGCAGGATGGGGGAGATGGCGGGGGGACAGCCCAGCACCCCACCTAACACCCAGTTCACATCCTGTAGGTTTTGTGTTCCGTCTTGTCATCCAGGGGAGCAATCAGCTGTCTCCCCTCTTCTCGTGGCGTAAGGAACCAGGGCACAGCTAGAAGCTTGGTTTTGGAAGACACTGGAAGCCAGAAGAAGGGAGGCTTGGCTTGCTGTGAGATGTCTTGGCACAGCAGGTGGGTGGCCGGTTGCTGCAGGTCAACACTGATGTGCTTTGGCAGACCAGCCGGGGAGATCAGGACGGGATGCAGCAGGAGATGCCGCAGGTTGAGCTGCCTTGGAAAAGCCAGGCAGAGAGCAAAGGGGGGTGGGCATCCAGCTGCCCGCCAGCATCAAGCCTTGCCCAACCGCCACTGTCACTCCATTTCCCTGCCCACTGCGTTCTGGGGCAGAAGAAGGGTCTGAAAGCGAAGCCATTCCTGTCACACCATATATCCCTTCCCCCAGCTCCCCAAGGCACCCATGTGCCCAGCCGTGCATGTGGGTTTGCTGCTCCCTTCTTGCTGGAAGCAAGAGCAGCTATAGTTTGCATTGCCCACGAGGGAACCACGGTGGGGGGGCTCCCACTGGAAGACAAGAACAAACCAGGCTGTTTGCTGGCCCTGCGGCTGGTAAGTCCCTCCTGGGTTGCCTGCGCAGGGTCAGGCACCGGGGGCTCGGCTCTTTGAAGCCACAAGGCTCCTTCCCTACTAAAGCTTTGGCTCCCTGCCTTCCCTTGGGAAGAAAAAACAGTGCCCTGAAGGGGATGGTGGCCATCTCCGTGTGTTTATTGGTGCTAGTGGGGCACCCTGCCTGCCCTTGGGTGCAGGGATGCGAAGCATTAAGCAAGTATCAAACCGTGCTGTGACTGTATCGATCTCCCCGGACGAGAAAGACGTTGATAAAACGGAGCAAGTGCGGTGGAGGCCACTGACACAGCCAGGGTCTGGAGTGCACACGGTATGAGGAGAGACTGAGACCTGCATCAGCCTGGAGAGGAGAGCATGGGAGGGGGAGCTAATTGCCCTCTTCAATTCCCTAAAGCAAATTTTGAGCTCATCTGCTTTCAGAGGTGCCCAGGGACAGGATGAGAAGCTACAGGCACAAGCTGGCCAGGGGGAATTTATGTTAGATGTTAGGATGAAAGATTCACCGTGAGGGTGGTAAAACACTGGCACAGGGACCAGACAGGGGCAAGAACTGCCATCCTTGGAGATCCTCACCAGGATGAAGCCTAGACCAGCCTGATCTACTGGCTCTGCTCTGAGTAGGACTTGGACAAGAGACCTCCAGAGGTCCAGAGTGATCAAAACTACTCTGGGATTCTGAAAGCCCTGATCTGTAACAGTGCACTGCTTCAGAGGTGAAGTGGTCACCAAGGCGAGGGACACTGATGCACAGGGTACGTCAGTGAAGTTTTCTTCTGTCCTCCCTATAGGACACAAACTTCACGGCAACTCAGAAACCCAACGTCTCCATTCCTGCTTCAGAGGGGGAGATTTTCTTGCAAGCCCAAGCCTGCGCAGGGAGCTGGTTCCATGCCTGCTGCCTTGTTCCTCTGGAATAAGAGACCTCAGATCCAATTCAGAAGGAGAAGAGCTGGGTCCTCATTTTCCTGGGAGCTGGAACTTATCCTCTCCTGGACACCTTCTTAGAGGTCCCACCTAAAATGCCCTGTGAAAATATCTCCTCTCCTGGGACGCTGGGAAGGACTGAGCAGGAAAGTAAGGGTGGACAATGGTAAGATGCTTGCATGGGAGAACAGAAGAGGCCTTGGGAGAGAGGACATGATGCCTCTCCTCTATCAGGCACCAGCGTGAGCATTCCTGGAATACTGCACGCAGTGCTTGTGTCTGAAGTTTTGACAAGATTAAAAAAAAAAAAAGATTAAAGGCTTGGGAGAATAACTTACAGTGAGAAGCTTAAGTGAAACTGCCTGAACTCTGTGCAGAAAGGAGGAGGAGGTTTGATTGTAGAGCCAGGGAGGTGTCGCAAGGAGGAAATGCTGGGGACAACAGGACAGCTAAAGGCATAGAGACCCATGGCCTGAGCCAGGCAACTTCATGACCTTGAGTGCAAGGGGATCAAGCTGTCAGGACAGCCGATGGTGTCTGTCTCTTGGTGTCTGCAGATCCACATAGAACAGAATATTTGGCTGCATCAAGCCCAGGTTCCCCAGTGTATCTTGAGGAAATGGGAAGACTGCCCCTGGGCAGGGAGGCTTAAAGTGACCTCACATCCTCCAGCAGAGAAACCATGACAGCTGTCTCCTCTGTGTGGGTGATCCTACAAGAAATTTGACCTGCTCTTCCCTGTTGTCCTGCAGCACAAGGAAGTGTCCTGTCAGCTCCTGAAGGGCTCCAGGGAAGGGGTCACAGCCCTAACATAACTCCAGCGTCTTCCCTGGGTAGAATTCCATGATCCTGGGCTTAGAACCTGAAATCTCTCCTCTCCTCTCCTCTCCTCTCCTCTCCTCTCCTCTCCTCTCCTCTCCTCTCCTCTCCTCTCCTCTCCTCTCCTCTCCTCTCCTCTCCTCTCCTCTCCTCTCCTCTCCCTTCCCCTCCTGCCAGAGGGGGGGGAGTTGGGTTTGATGTTTCCTTGTCCTCTCCCCACATACAGCTCCTTGCATCAATACCCAAACAACAAATGTGTGCCTGCATTGCACTTCAGAGCCCTGTATCTCTGGGATAGGTTGGCGGTTTCAGGAAGGAAAGGCAGAAAAAGGCACATTCTCCTCTGTCCCTGCCAGCTACTTCTGTTTTGTAGCCATCTGCTTCTGTGGAGCCATCCTGGATCTCTGGGGATGCATCTCTGGAAAAGAAATTCCAGTGTTTCCAGTGCTGGACAGCTGTGGGAATGTTTCCTGCTCCCCAGTTCCCCCTTCACTTCCTTTTGTGTCCTCATTCCCAGGACAGGGACCATCCCTACCTTCCCGCCCCCCAACCCCTGCCAGGCCCTCTGAGATGCTCCCAACATCCCCGCCTGCTCCAGGGAGCTCCGCACATCTTTCTCCCCCCCACCCCCGCAGCCCTACTTCTTTCCTCTCTGTCGGGGAGATCAGCAGCCGAGGGTGCCGACACGCACTCATCCGACCCCCCCGGGAGGCTGGGGAGCGGGAGGCTGGGGGTGGTGTTCTGCTGCAAGAAGGCGAAGCTGCCATCAGCAGGCGCTTTGATCTGCAGACAATTACAGATGAGTGTAGGACCTCGCCTTGCTCAGCCAATAAATAATGGAATTTGTGTGTTGACACAGACAGATTCCCCCAAACTGTCAGAAAGGGAGACAGAGAGTGAGAGGCTGGGGAAGGGGAGAGGAGCAAGCAGGGAGGGAAGAGGAGGGCAAGTGGGAAAACAGGGAGCGATGGCAAAGGAGAAGAGAACAAGTTGGGGAGGCAGTGCTGGTGGGGGGAACAGGACGGGAAGGAGAAGGAGCCTGTGGAGGAAGAACAGCACTAAGGAGCACATATTTGTAGAGGGGAAGGAAAATCAGACAGGAGCTGTGGGTAGGAAGGGGGGGTGATGCATACACAGCAGGCTGGAAACAGAGAAAAAAATCTGGAGGCGGAAAAGAAAGAGAAGGAGGAACAAAGGCATGTCCGTGCCCCTGGGCTCCCCGCTGCCTGGTGGATCACATGCTGCGGAGAGCAGGGACCATATTCCCACTCCGCAGAGGAGCCACAGCCCCCTGAGGCACCCAGCGCAGCCGTGCAGCACCAGCGCACGTGGCTTTCGATCAGAAGCTTCCACCAGCAGAAATCTGCTCTGAGCGCACAACCGCCCCAAAGAGGTCCTGCAGACGCCCGGTCCCCGTGCTCTGAAGCACCACTTCAGTGTAGGTGTCCCCTGCTCCCTGCTTGGCCCATTTTGGAAAATGGTGGCCTCCAAGGTCTGGATGGGAAGCAAACACCTCCCAGCTCAGGGAAGCCCCCCGCAGCTCTAGCTTCCCCTACCACAGTCTTCTGTCCCTTCTTCGGACACATCATCTCCAGCCAGGGGTTGGACCCTCGTCCTTGCACATATTCAAGGTCTCCCCCAGGAACACCTCATCCCCTTGCTGAGGAAAGCAGGGGCAGGTTGGGCCGAGGTTGATGGAGACTGGGAAGGGCTGGGAGGAGGCACTGGTGGCTCTGCTGCCATCTCAGCAACCTCCCCAGAACAGAAGGTGCTGACCCACCAGATGGAGGTGGCACTTAGGGTGTCCACAGAGCTGGAGGGCTGTGGGCAAGCAGAAAGGCCAGCTCCAGGGTGGTGTGGGGAGGTGTCGGAGCAGGTAATCATTCCTCTGGTCAGTGCATGGGGCCAGGCTGGGACCCCTTCTTCTGGATCTCTTCTCCAGGTCCCTGATTTTGGAGGCAAATTGTGGCATTTTACTGGGATAGTGGGAATGCTGGGTTGGATCTGGCTGCTGCTGCTCTTGTCCTGAACATGGACTGAGGAGAGCGGCAGGGCCAGCCTTGCCTGGGCCGGGACAGCAGGGAAGGCAGGGAGGAAGGTGCGCAGCAGCCTCCCAGTTTCCTATAAAGGAGGGAAGAGGGAAAGCAGCCTCACACTGCGTGTGGTGCTCAGCCCCTCCGTAGGACTTCAGTCTCCCCTCCCAGTGTGAGCTCAGGGAAGACGATAGCTTGGAGAGAAGACATGGTGAGAGCAAGATGGATTTTTGTTTTCGCTGGGGTCTGCCGTGACGCCTGAGTGCTTCTCCAAACACCACCATCAATATTTAATTGGATGGAGCAGTAATAGGCAGGTTGAGGCTGACTGCAGCCCCCAGCCTGGCTGGGGCGGAGGTGCACGCAGGTCTGGGGGGATCCTGCACGCTGTGAGCAACTGCTCCATGGCAAGGGCAGAGCCTTGCACTCTATGCCAGGCGCTGAGAACAAGCTCCAAGCTCCAAACACGGAGAGACGAGACAGGTTATTGCAGGCTGGGTGTGGGAACCAGTAGAAATGCCTCTCCTTCCTCTGCCAGCTCCCAGTTGGTCCAGTTTTAACCTGTAGAAGAACTACACCAAAAGGAGCTTCAGGTGGGGCAAGAGTGAAGTGGGAAGCAGCAGGCACAGAGCAGCTGGGCACCATTTGTTGGTGGCAGGGAGTGGGAAGGAGAGCTGCAGAGCTAGACCTATCCCCTCCAGATAAAACCCCAAGATCTGCAACGGCACATCAAGCACCAGCAAGCTCACAGTACAGCATGAGATGAGGAATGATAATGAAGAGCCAAGGGCAATCTTGCTCCAGTGCTGGGGGCAGTGAGCAAAGGGTTAAGACTCCACAGCAGCAGTGGGAGTGAAGGGTTAACACAGAGTGTGCAGGGAATGCTATCCATCTCTCCTCTAAATATTATTTCCTCCCATGAAACCAGCTTTTCATCCTTGGCTAGAGGCAGCTCCCGCTGCTGAGAATCCGGCAAGAGCCTGTATCTGCTCCTGCACACACCACTGCTCCCAGCACGCGGGCAGACAGAGAGCCGAGCTCCCCCAGGGACAGCGGCACGGGGACCGCAGCAGCGCTCCCCGGCAGCAGCGCGGAGATGCTGGCACCAGGAGGAGGGTGCTCAGCCCAGGGCTGCAGATGGCCTCAGGCTTGAGGTTAGGGAACAGGCTGTAACTGAAGGCTGGGGAAGAATCTCTTACTGAAAACCCTCTCCCACCCGGTTGTGCTGCAGAGGGATTTCCTCCCCCATCTCCCGTGCAAGGCACAGAGCAGTAGAAGGCTGCAGGTAGGGACGGGCTGAGGCTCAAAAGGCTCGGTTGGACCTGGACAGGCTCTGACCCAGCAACAGGAGGCTGCGCAACCCCGGAGAGGGCAGGAAGGCATGCAGGAGCACCTCACCCCTTGGGTGTGCTGCACGCTCCGTGGGGAAACCAAGGTCACAAACTGGGAAAGCTGAAGGGTGCGGAGCAGCCTCTGCCCTTTCCGCAGGCAGGCTCTGCTGGGCCATAGCACAGCTCACAAGCATTTGTCCAAACCTAATGGAGGCTGCGGCGAGGGTCTGGCTGTCTGCAGAGCTGGTGGCTGGGATAAAATGGCTGCTACTAAATCTTGTCTGAAACAACCTAAACTTTTAATGTGCATGAAACAGAACCGTGGCAGCATCCCTTTGCTGCCCCAGAGGGCACAAAGGCACAAGCGTCTTTTCTCTCCCATTCAGCTGGAGCCACGTGCTGCAGCCTGAGCAGCGCTGGGTACGTGGCTGGAATGAAAGTCGCCTTCCAGCTCGAGTGCTCAGGGATTGTTTGCTGAAGTCAAAGGATTGCCAAGTTAAAAGGGTCAAATCTCCAAGGACAGTTGTATCTGACTGGCTATATATCATTTCAATAGCGTCTTCAACGGGGATTATAATCTGAATTGAAGTGGAAAGACCCGAGGCAATGAAGCTGTCAGCAGTCTAAGATTAAGGAATTAAAACAGCAGCAGAGCATTACAGGATTTGTTCTCGATGTATTAGAAAGAGCAGGCTAAACACACTTCAGCCTTCCTTGGGTCGGAAATTTCATAAAAGTACAGAGAAGGGCAAGAACAAGGATCTCATCAATATACATAAAAGAGAGAGGAGAGGGAGCGAGACAGAGCTATGAAAACCCAGCCACGCAAAATGTAAATCCGAACTGGGGACGGAAATGAGTCACACAAGGTTTGACTGAAGTAAATAAAAGCAGAAATGAAGGGGATTTAGGGGAGGGCAGAGGTGAAATGACACTGAAAGCCAGTAGACACGGTAAAAGTGGCCCTTGATATATGAAGGCTGGTAAATTCTGGAATGCAGCCCAGTCTGCTCTTGGATTGCCTAATGGAAATGCAGGTCCCCGGTGTTGTCCACCCTTCCCTTCCCCCTCCCAGTTTCTCACATGCATCTCCAGAACTACTTTAAAATGCAAAAAAATGGCAGCAACTGCCTGACAGGGGGAGCTGGCAGCTGAGCAAGTACCACTGAGGGAGAGCGCAGGCAAGCCCTACCTCTGCATCCGCCGAGGGCCCCAGAAGGCCACCACCAGCTTTGTGCACCTCAGGAGACATCGGCAACTTTTCTCAATGGGAGGCAGAAGCTCTCAAACCAAAGAAGGAATCAAACTCCCACCAAAGGGCCAATTAAAACTATCCATTTATTTTGGGCAAATTGCACACACTGTTCTTTCATCTGCTCTATCCTAGACCAGTCCTGGGAAGGAACTTCTCCCTTGGATTAAAGATATCAAAGTTATGGCACAAAACACAAAGAAAACGAGGGAAGTATCCCTTACAGATAAAATACATAGGAAAGTTTCAGTAACCCAGACTCCATGCAGCCCCCAGCTCTGCTTCAGCACAAGCCATAAAGGTTCAGGCTGTACAAACCAGCACCACTCACTGTGGCACAATTCCCTCAGTTACATGATCCAAAAAGAAACTGAATCCTTCCCTGCATCTCGAACACACGATCTCAGAACAATGATGCCCAGCTGACAGCTAAAATAATTCTGAACAGTGCCATCTGTACAGAATTGCTGCACTTTATTGACACTAAAACGTACCCCGCAGAACATTTCCCTGCACACACAAGGCCAAAGAGCAGTGATGAGCAGCCAAATCTAGGACACAGAAGGAGATGGGAAGCGAATGACAGGTGGAGCTTGTTCTGCAGCATGGGTAGAGCATGGAATCACTTTTTGCCTTCTCTGGACAACTTCTACTGGGAGATTTACGTACAAGTCCTCAGTCAAGTCTTTAAAGAATTATCCAGAGTCCCCTGGGTAAAAACAATCTGTTTCAACAAAGAGGAGAGTCCAGAGCTGCTCAGTGATTCTTTTTGGTTGAGCCGAAACCAGAGAAACCCATCACAGCTGCCATTTCATCATCCTCTTCAAATGTCAAATCTTCCTCCGCCCTCCTCTTCTTCTCTCTCTGCTTCTCCTTCTTGTAGGCTTTGGCCTTTTCCTCCTGCAGCAAGGAAAAGAACAGCAAAATAATTTGAACCTCCTGAGCCAAGTAAGCTTTTGAGACTGGGCACTGCACAGTTAACACAAGATCTACCTACAGAACGCAACTTTTATCTGAAGAAATAAAATAGCCAGCAGAAGTCCTGGCCTGCAGCCTCCCAGGAGGTTTCCCACTGCCTGCAGACCACCCACTTTCCACCCCAAGACGGGAGTCGCACACAGAGGATGTAGCCCATGAGAAGTGTCATGAAATCATCAGCTCTTGCTTCTGAACAAATGTCAGGGGTTTCACTTGGAATCAACACTCAGGCAAGAAGGAGCTGTTCATAAAGCAGGAGGCATTTCCATTGTACGATGCCCTGTTCCAATGACTGTGATGACGAATGTCGCTGCCTGTTGGCTTTCAGTGTGGCAGAGTGACAGCTGCTCATTGGAACACAAGTTGAGCTCTAAGTGGCTTGCGGGTTTTGGCATCAAAGAGTTTGCACTGCGCTAATCAAAGCGTTTTGCTCTGTACGGATCACAAGCCCTGGTACAGCCCCAGGCTTGTACTGGGCGACACACAAGTATGGCTTCACCTCCCAGCTCAGCAACTGGTCCTGCCTTTCCCATCACCATCCACTGCTACGTAGCTATTGAAGACAGCCAGGCCCTGGAGAAAGCTACACCAAAAGCTGCTGCTGAATTCTTTCCTGCCATGCATTGATTGGCAGTAGCTTTTCAACCTACAGCATGCCCCGCACTGCTGGGGCATTTGTCTCCTGCCACCCCAGACAGATTAGGCTCAACAGCACCAACGCCTGCTTGACAGCAGAGGACGGGGCTTCTCCAAGTGTTAGGACTTGCGCAGGATCCCTGCAGAGCACCCCTGCTGTGAAGCAAAGCTGAGGGCTTGGGCAGGGAGACTCAAACGGGCAGCAGTTTTAAATGTTTGGGTTTTATATGACCACTGATGAAGGAGAAACATGTACAGAAGCTCCTCAACTGTCACAATGTTGTTAGCTGTTTTTCAAACAAACTTGATCTTCATTTCAGGGAACTGGCACCTAAGCCCACATTTGAGAGGAATCCAATACCTTTCACTGCCTCCACACACATCTCACAGCACGGCATGCCACTCACAAAGCCCTTCCACACTCGGGGAGGCCACACAGAAGCAACGTGCCACACAGAGGAAGAATCCCAGCAATCCCCAGAACTGTGTCACACCTCAGGATGACCAGGGACAAATATACAGGTCTGCTTATCAGAGCACGTAAAATAAACAACAAGCAAACAAAACTCACTCAGAACAGCAGATGAGAAGCCAACACTACCAGGGACAAGACTTCTGTTGAACACGACTAGGAACCAGGGCTGCTTTCCTTGGGAAAAACATTCCTTGGGGGTTCTGCTTTGTCAGCCATTGCCCATACTCACCTCCTCGCGGAGTTCCTTCATCCTCTCCTCAAAGTCATAGTCCTTCTGCTTCTCCTCCATCTTTTTCTTGTTCACCTCAAAGCGCTTCTTCACCTGGTCCAGCGTGGAGCGCTCCACCCGCATGGACATGCCCAGATTTCTCTGGTCTGGAGGAACAGAGACAGCTGTGTTCAGCAACATTCGTAGCCTTTAAAGGTCTGTACATAGCCCCCTTCTCTGACCCCAATTTAAGTATCTCAGCATGGCATCCCACCACCACTCAAAGCAAAGGGAGCAGCTTTGTCCCCATGTCCCTGAGCAACAGAGCCCAGCGAGGCACTGTACAACCGCCCAGCCTTCAGGGATTCTTCTCCACACCCTCTCCCCCCATGAACACACCAGGTAATTTAGACCAAGCCTGGGGAGCCTGACACAGCAGTACCTCCTCCCAAACAGGCATACACTTTCTGCCCTCATTTAGTCCCATACTGCTGCATGGATTGGGACTTCTTATGTCAGAGGGGATTAGGGGGGATTTAGGGGGATTTTGGGGATATGATAACCTAAACCAGTCAGTGACTACAGTGATCCTTATATTGCTTGTAACAAGGAGGAGGATGCAACCTTTTCTTTTAAGGTTCTGTATTAGGATGCTCCCCACCATGTTGGTGTTCTGACACTTCAGGAAATTTAATCTTGGGCCCGGGAAACAAGAACTGGAGTGCTGAAAAAGGGGTCAGAATAAAACTGGCAAGCTGGCTTCTCTCAGCTGCCAAGTGGGAAAAGCCAAACGAGTGGCTTTCAGTAAGAGATCCTGATTACACAGGATATTTCTAGCTAAAGCAAAGACATGAAATATTAAGACAGGCCTCTGATTCAGTGGCTGTTTAGAGCAGATTCCCAGGTTTCCACTCAAGAGTGAGCCCAATGTGAAAGGGCCACCTCCAGCCATGTTCTCCAACCCACACTGCCTGGTGGATCCAAACATCCTGTTGACTCCAGCAACTGTACACTGTGCACACGTTTGTCCCAGGGATGCAGCAGCACCAGGGAGCTCAAACTATGTACCAGGAACTAGTAAGAATGCTGTAAGAACAAGCAGGTTTCAGCCAAATTTATGGGCTGGTTCAAAAGCTCCCAAGTTTACTCCATAAATCATACTGCACCAAAGAGCTATGCCACCTTCCAGCCCCAGCTCAACACTTCATCTCAGGAGCACGCACAAAGACATGCCAGGATTTTTAATTCCAGATTCTCTCATATAGACTTAATGTTGATCTCCCAACATGTCAGACAAAGTGCTTCTTTGTCATCCTCCCATTCACATAAAAGTACAGGGCTTTAATGCAATGGGTTTTCACCCCCAAGCTACAGAAAACTTGCCCTCAGTTCCTCTTCTGAGCCTCCCATTTCTCAAAGGTTCAAACAGCCAAGGAGCATTCTCCCAATGAAGAAAGGGAAGCTGAGTATTCCTCTGTACAAAAGGGTGGGCAGGTCTGGATCACGTACATCACTGCCTTTTTGAAAAAGGGTCATTTGTTATCTTACACAGGGAGCCAAAATCTCCTTCAGGAACAGAACAGCCTGCCAAGAGTGCGTCATTGTGTCCTGTTGCTCCTTTACTTTCTCCACTTCCTCCACTCTCTGAACATGCCAAGGACAAGCAATGCCCACTCTTGAAATGAGGGTCAATTCAGTGAAGGTACAGCCCTGTTTTGACTACATTCCACTACTGTCCTGTTATTCAAGTTAAACACAGCAAAGAAACAGGCTGATCAACTGGGAATTCTCTTCTCTTGCCTTTATCTTAGGATAAGTTAACCGTATGATCATGACAATGGAGAGAAGAACCAGAAATCTGTGGGTTTTACGCTTTGCACTTTGGAATCCTATCTATGCATGATCACACCGGAAGAGCTGTACTGGACAACAGCAGCATCACACAGCAGCTCTGGGGTCACCCTGTCCCACTCCTGCCTCTGCTGTACTTCAACAAACCACAGCCTCCTTTCTTGTAAACTCTGACTCGTACCTTGGAGCTCAGAGACCAGGTAGCTCTGAGCTTCATACTCAAACTCTACAAAGAGAAGCTTACTATCCAACAATAGGCTAGTCCCACACCTTTTACTTTTCTAGACATTTCTTTAAAGTTTCAGTGCTGTTAAAAAACCTCTCTCCAGATTTTCAGAGGAGACATCGGGATGTGCTGACCCTGAGCTTCTTGCAGTGCAGACACTCTGAGTGCGGAAAATACTTCCACCTAACTGGAGTAAAACACTCACTGTTTCTTCTGGGCTTACTCCACACAAATGGTCCATCACCCCAGAGAGGTTGCCATGAGATAAAGGCAACATCTCCACAGCTCTCATGAGTAAACTCTGTCTATGTCCTGATCTCCAAAGCACATTTTGATCCATGTATAAATGTTCAGCATTCAAACTGGTGATGCTTGAAGGGAACAGCCTAGAGAGTTGCACCAGCCCACCAACTCAACCAGCCTTCCAACAATGCAGAAAAATTGTCCTTACGTTTTTTGCCATTGATGTGATCCAAGAAGTTAATGGAGTCTTTCACCACGCAGTCGCATACATTACAGTAATACCTGGCAGGAGAGAGAGAAAACATTAATTCCAAATCATGAGACAAAACTCATCTCACAGAACAACTACTTGAGATGATCTAAAATGCAAAATCTCCATGTCATTTGGACCTATCAGTTCTAAATGAGACTGTTGCTCTAGGCTAAAATCAAACTAGTCCAATGCCACAAAGCCCAAAGTCCTCATTGGAGCTACAGAAACAAGTGCAACCCCAGCATTGCAAAAAGTAACAACCACTGCGTCATCTGGTCTCAGAGCCACTCAATGATCAGGCCTTTGTTTGGGACACAGCTCCTCTACCCAGGGCAAGAGGAAAGCTAATTCCATTACTGTGAGCCTCGGTGAAAAGAAACTGGCAGGACCGTACCTCAGACTGACAGAGCTACCTGAGTTAACACTGGAGTTACCAACCATCATGCTGATGCCACTCAGACAGACGACAGAAACCAAGACATGAGCTGATCCGTAACGATGGCAGCCATGGCACCTTCCCCTTCCAGTTGCAAAGAACAGGGTGCGATGGACTCTGAGACATCCCAGTGCTTGGCTGCCTTCCTCCATGGCAGGACTGGTCACGCAGCCCAAGTTTCCACCTTGGCTCCTGACGGCTCTCACCTGGCTGCAAGGCGAGTCTGCCCATGCCTATCACCGCGCAGAAGCAGCTCCCTGCTTCACACAGCAGTGCTTTCCACCCACCTTAACAGCTATTGCAAAAGCCCAGCCACAGCCTGCACTTCCATCCCTGGACGCTGTTCAGGGCTGTCTGTGCATCTCCCTAGGACTGCTGGCTATTAGGCTATGACAGCGAGACACTAACAGGCTTACTCTTATAATGGCACTTAATGCCATTATGTACATTGGCAACTTAATGCATGCTCTTCAACCTCTGGATGGCTTAGGATGAGCGAAGAATCCTTTCAGCCTTTAGACAAACACAATCCACACAAACGGTGACCAAATGCCATTCCTAAGGGCACATATCTGGATGTTTCTCCCACTCCCAGTGGTCAGATATCACATCAACTGCAGATGGTGCCTCACTGCAAGCAGGCCTCCTGGATAACAAAACCCAAGTGCGCAGCAGAGACCTGTCTCAACTGTTCCTACAGGAGGGCAAAGCAACACTGACATCAAGCGATAACGTTGGAAGAGGCTCGGCCTGCTGCTTCCCTTCCATATGTTATCCCAGAAGACGCAGTTTAAGCGTAATACAGTGCAGCACCATCTCACCAGGCTCAAACACAGGAGGAAAAATAACCGCCAGTACTCTGTAAGGGCTCCCTGCTTTATCACAGCTCCCAGTCTTACCACCACAACTCAGATTCCAACAAAAAGACCATGACCTACCCTCCCATCTCTGACTGAGGGGTAGTTTTGGTGATGACGATGGTTTTCCCCAGCTTCGATTCCAGGTCCACTTTGTAGTCTCGGTGCCGCAGAAGTTCCCTTTTGACGGGCTGAGCTGGTTTGCCTAAACATAAGCAAAAATCCTAAGTGTTCATCAGAAACGGTCAAACTTTACCTGTTGGATTTCACGTTGCCTTTGATGAAGAGAAACCTATCGGGAACCTGTAAACTATGCACCTCATGCAGAAATTGCACTTGTTTTTTTTGTTTTTGTTTCTTTGGTTTGTTTGTTTTTAAAGTCAGTAAAGGATACCATTTCCTCCTCATTATGTAACCCAAAATTAAGACTATTAGAAGCACGTAGATCTGACTTGGGTCATGCTCTGAGATGTTCCTGTTTCCAGGGGCTGATTATTACTCTCCCTCTACAAAGAACAGGCCAACAGAGATAAACATTCTCAGTAATTACTTTTATAAAAAGAACGCATTCAGTGGCTAGCACAGGAGAAAGGATCAGAGCAAGCCAGCGGTGAAGTGACGCTATTTCCCTTTGGGATTTCACTTCTAGCTTCTCTGTCCCTCTCAGAGTGACTCACTGCCAAATAAGCAAAGCTTGCCTGGAGTCAGTACACTACCCACCATCTTTCTTTTCTCTCTCCTCCGTGAGCCGCTTTTCTGCAAGTTTCTCATATTCATCTTTGTCCCACTTTCGGCGGAAGTCCAAATTCTTAGTCTGAGAAAGAAACAAAAGTGTATCAACATTGATTACACAGTTTGAGGGGAGAGTGAGGGGAGACTGGGGGAAGAAATGGAATCGTTTGTGCTGTGAGGCCACAGCAGTAAATTAGAGGCACTACATTATATTCCCATTCCCTCTGTTTTCATACCCAGGAACTGAGGATGTAGCTTAAGAGAAAAATACTCAGCATGCCTGTATCTACTTCTTCTAGAAGGATTTGAAAGCACTGAGCAAAGTAATGAGTTTCTCTTAATAGTTCCTGAGATGATCACCCATCCTTTCCCTCTGAAAAACAGACACAAATGGCATTTAAACTGATTGATCCAAGACCATACAAGTGCCACCTGACGAACGTGGAATAGTCATTAGCAGATTATACATGCTTCTTCCAAAGTTGATTAAATCTCAGCTGCAAATATCAGATGAGGAAGCCATGAAATACAACATGAGCTATAAAGAGTTTGATTAAGATGCAGGAGTACAGAAAGATGTGTACACCTGCTCTCAAAGATAGCAGCAGTACGTCTACACGTTATAGGAATCAAGGCACCAAGTTTGCTATTAAATCACAAGAACAAGTATGAGTTTTTCAGGTCAGACATACAGACAAGCAAACCAGAAAAAACTCTGAAAGCTCTAAATGTCAAGCCAGGACATGGAGATACCAGGAAAGCAACTGTATAAACTGCACAGTAAGCTGTCCCACTCCTGTAACTCCCCATTTCAGTCACACAGGGAAGGGAAGAAACATCCCTGAGGCAGCCTGGCCCTTAATCAGCCCCCCAGAGCACTTTAAACTGGCAATGACAGGAGAAACTGTGTGAAGAAAAGCAGAATTCAGGTAAAGCTGGCAATAAATAAATACAAAGACTAGGGTAAAAATCCCCCCAGAAAGAATAGTCACCAACGCCGAGGGCAGAAGTGACATGACAAGAATCGTTTTTCCATTCACATCTGTTCACGCACCAGCTCGGCGCAGCCTCTTCCCAGTGTCTGCCTGGCTTGCAGTTAGGGCCGCGAGCCCCTGCACCTGGGAATGGTCAGGGCTTACAGCCCAGACACTTCTTTACTTTCTTAAGAAGATAACTCTCATATGGCTAGAAAGTGCATTTCACTCGGAATGGCAGTGAGAGGCTCCCAGTTTCATATTAAAAAAAAGGACGGATGCATTTTAAAACACCTCCGGGAAAAAAGGACCCACACCCACCCACCGCCTTCACTGTTCAGCCAAATCATGAATCCAGTCACAATCCGAAGAAAATAAATCCCATTTGAAGCTTTAACGGCAGCACAGTCATTGAGCGTTTTCTCCTCTGGCAATCCTTCAGATGGAGTGAACAACTACTGATAAGAATGAAAATGCCTTAGGGAAGCGTAGAAAAATTCTCATTTATTCCCAGAGCTTCTTAAGCACTTTAAGCATGTCATAACAGGTTTTTATTAACCACCCTGAGCAAAAGAAAAGAAAATATCACAGAGAGTAAATTAATGTTTTGGGGTATTTTCCAGAATCTAGATTCTCGTGTACTCCAGCGCATTATCAAAAATCATAGCTGGTTGGAGCCCCAGGAGGAGGCAACTTACTTGCTGCTTCACTCTCCTGTTATAATAAAAGGGAAACTGCCATTCAGAGATCTTTTACCATCTCCCTAGTGCCGGCACAATGAAACAAACCAAGCCCAACTGTAAGCTGGGCATCTGTAACAAGATCATGGCTAGCCATTATCCAAAGGAACTTTTCTTAATCGGTCTGGTGGAGATGAGGGTGGCTGCAAGCCCTAAAAACTTTTTCTAACAACTGCTCTGGGATAGTAATTCCCAAGTAAATAACAAACAATTAAAAAACAAAAGTGCCCCATAGCCTCCTGTTCACTGTGGACATAGAGACTGTACGACCAGCCCAGCATCAGTGTCAAAGCCTATACAAGAATACAGGAGTCTTGAACCCAGCTCCAAATAACAGCAACACAACCCCCATCTGCTGAAAATAAAACACAGGCTCCATCTCCTTTCCTGGCAGACATCCTGCTCCTTGTGCTCTCTCAGCATTGCTTGCTTGTCAGCAAGCAGCTTCAAGTGAAGGGAAGATTTTCCAGGAAAGCAGAAAAACATAGCCCTGTGATGCTGACAGCTGTCTTGGGTATTACTGGAGGTGTTCAAACCAGTCTGGCTCTCCAGCCACGTTATGCAAATGACATCCACCTCGCTCACCCGATCTCAGCATCCCCAACACCAAATCCTGCGAGATCCATAAAGGCAGCAAGACCTCACTGCCCTGTTACACAAACTGAGCAATGCCAATAAAATAATCAAATTACACAGGAGCTATCACAGCCATGGAAAAGGCGGTTTCTCCATGCAGGACAGATGGGCAGCAGGCAGAAACTTCAGCACAACAGCGTGACAGACTGCCATTTATTTCCCAAAGGGGCTGAAAAAAGCAGCAGGGCAGAACAAAAGGGGGGTGGGAAGGAGAGAGCTGCCTCCAAATCCCATGGACTGGTCTCCCCGGGCAGGATCCGATCCCTTCATGACACCCAGCAGGAAAGGGGCTCTCACGGGGGAGGTCAGGCCCGAAGAAGGGGTTGGTCTCGGCCCCCTTTGAGCCCTCAAGGCACGGAGGCCTCGCAGGGGCCTCCGAATCTCCGCCCTTCCTCCCACAAGGCGGTGGGGACGGCAGGGATGGGGCTCCCACAGGCCCCCGCCCGCCCGTGCACCCCCGGCCCCGCCACGTCCCCTCCGAGGGGACCTCACCCGCGGCCCGGCCGCAGGCCCCAATCCCGGCCCGGCCGCCCCGGGGCGGC
>VXAL01010397.1:0-16382 GCA_013399475.1 Chauna torquata | reverse complement strand
GTAGCGGGAGGGAGGAGGGCTGCAGAGGGGCAGGGCGTTCTGGTCGGGTGGGGGTCCGGGAGCGGCGGATGCGTTGAGGCTCAGGCTTCTGGGTAGGCTGCGGAGAGCGGGTGTGCTGGGAACGCCGATGCTGAAGGCGCTGGGAAAAGCCTGTGGGCTGGGCCTGGGCTGACCTCCGGCTCCCTTCTCCCGTCCCCAGATCGCAAAGGAGGTGGCAAAGCTGCTGGAGATGAAGGCACAGCTTGGGGGAGATGAGGGGAAACACAAATTTGTGCTGAAGACCCCAAAGGTAACATGCACTCACTCGCCTCTCCATATGCAAGACCTGCTTGTGTGCCCAAAATCTCAGCATGCAGCGCAGACTTTGTTCTCATTTCTGCTTCCCTTTTTGCTTCTAGCAGCGAGGCGAAAGGGGAGAGAGGGATGAAAATAAGCCTGATAGTAGGGTACCTCGGTTTGATGCTATCCTAAAGCTTTCTGGTGCTTCTGTGACAAGCCAGCCACCAGCTGATAAATTCCGTTTTGGTCAAGCTTTGTCATAGCTGTCCGGTGTGAGAGGTCTCGTATCTGTCTGGAGTGCTGTTTGAAGTGAGGTCATGACTTGCGTTGCCCCAGTGAGTTTAAGATTAGGACCTTAAATTTTTTGTAGTGCTGACCGCACTAGTGCCTGCAAACATTGGCTGTCGCAGATCAAGGATCCTCAAGCTGGCATTGTTTCCTGTTAACCTTGACAGAGTGGATAAAGCTGCTGTGGGTTGGGTGAGCACACAGTGCTGTGAAGTGTTCCAGATGCCTGGAAGCATTTGCCAAGAATGCTCAGAACATGGGGAAATGTTGGAGCAATAAAGTTCTTATGGCTTTTGGTCTTGCATTAGTCTTTGAGAGTGGAGTTATCCTGTTTATTGGGCGGGTCTGGCCAGCTGCACACATCTCTTTGTCCTCCTCCAGAAAATCCCTTTCCTCAGAGGCAGCCATTCAGTTTCCAAGTCCCTGAGAATAATGTTCGTAATGCAATTTATGCTGGAGGTTTTTTTGTATCCTGGATGTTTCATCACTAGCAGCTGACCGGAGACCAATTTCGCTTCCATGCTATGGAATGGAGACAGTTATGAATATTGTTCATGGATAAAACGAGTTATGTTAATGTCACTGACTTAAAGGAAATGCCTCAAAACAGTCTTCATTGTCCATTTTCTTTATTGCATGTTTTGGTAAATGTAACTGTGGTGTGAGACCTGGGAAGAGAAAGAGCATCTCATTGTTTAAAGATGCGGAGAGAGGATTTTGCAGCTCTGTGAGTGTCAGGGGAAACAGCTTGGGTTTCCAGCTTGTCTCGGCTGTGTCAGTACACTGCTGAAAGCCACCTTTTGCTGTACAACCTGCAGGTGGGGTGTTAATATGCTGCTCTCTCTGTTTCATTCTGTCTAACTGTTGGGGCCTAGAAAAATGGAAATGAGAGGTATAGTTAATTGACAGTGAGTTATGTGTTGCTGAAAGCCTAAAGGTGGTTATTGAAATAATTCAGTGACTCTTAGCAGTGATGAAGATTAAAAGGGAGCCCATCCCAGTGAACTTCACAGGTATCACACTTTGAAAGTATGGTTTCTCTCTGTGTACTCTTTGGAAAGCGTAATGCTGTTGCCTGTTCCACAACTCCAAAGCATGCCTGTCCTCTGATTCCACCTCTCTGGGTGGCTTGTTTGTAAGGGGCTGGCTAATACATCTGCATCAGAGCTGTGGACAAGTCCTAGCTACCTTGTCATTCTTGAAGGTGCTGAACTGTCTGAGTGTTGGTTCTGTGTAAGCTCCTTGTTTTCCTGCATGGTGAAACTCCTGACGTATTCAGCTGTGCTGGCCATAGAAGATCTCATCTGAACTGTGTCCTGATGTTTCCCAGTGTTCTTCGGTGCTGCTTTTTACCACCTGCCCTGAGAGCTGATCTCTCCAGCTTCATAAGCAGTATGATAGATTCTTCACATCACCTCTCGCGTCTGTCTGCCACTACATACCTCTAACCCAATGTGTCCTTTGCTTTTCTTTTCCTTACCACACCCCAGGGCACGCGGGACTACAGCCCCAAGCAAATGGCCATTCGTGAGAGAGTTTTCAGTGCTATCATCAACTGCTTCAAGCGCCATGGAGCAGAAGTCATTGATACGCCGGTGTTTGAACTGAAGGTGAGTGAGTGCGCAGCAAGCTGGCTGAGCTGATGGGATCCTGCAGTTGAAAGCCTATATTGAGGGCAGAGTTTTTTCCGTCCATCTCCTAGGTGTCCTCCCTTTCTCTCCTTGTTCTGTGTGCTCTAGGGCTCATCCCGTATTACTGAAGATGCTGTTTGTTCATGTGTCCTTTTTTTTTTTTTGTAGGAGACATTGACTGGGAAATACGGAGAAGATTCAAAACTCATCTATGATTTGAAAGATCAAGGAGGAGAGCAGCTGTCCCTGCGCTATGACCTGACTGTATCCTGCAACAGCTGGCACTGGGGGGTTTTGTCGTCTTTGCTGCCCTCCTTTTGGGGCAGTGCTGCCCTGAGGGCAAGGGAGGAGGAGGGAGGACAATCCCTTGGTTCTGACCACGTACAGGCAGGGAAAACGTGAGCAGGTAGTGTGGTTCAGTGCCGCAGAACCGTTGCTCAGTTATTTATTGACCATTGCTTCTGTTAGGCAGTGTAACGCTTGTATGTGGAGGGAAGGAAGATCTGTACTGAGTGGGTTTCTTCTACAGCAGTACCCAGACTAGGCAGCAAGATCTAACCTAAGACAGTGCTGGAAGATGCCGATAGAGGCACCTGCCCCTGTGCTAGTGGCAGAATGTGTGGGCTGTGTCTTGCACAGGCGTGGAGACCCTGAGGAGCCGTAGCCAGTCCAGCCATCTCTTAGCTGTTGCTTTGCCCCACGGACGTGTGCCGTGCTGTGCGGGGAGATAGTGAGGCTGCAGCACTGCCTGTGACTGATAACTGGGTGGGGTGATCCCTCCCGGTTCCCATCCTTAACCTTGTGGTTCCAGGTGCCCTTTGCTCGCTATTTGGCAATGAACAAAATCACCAACATCAAGCGGTACCACATCGCTAAGGTGTACAGGCGGGACAACCCGGCCATGACCAGGGGCCGCTACAGGGAGTTCTACCAGTGTGTGAGTTTGGCCAGCAGCAGGGGTGCTGCTCAGTGGGTCTGTAGGCTGGGCAGTGGTTGAAGGGACGTAGGGCCGAAGGCTGTGTTACCCTGCAGTTGCCTTCCCTGTGATTGTGGGAAGCTCATCTTCTCCTTCGTGTGCCTTTTTGGGTTTGAAAAGCAGCTTGAGAGTGGGAGAGGCTGAGGACAGCGGGCACTGCTGCAACACAGGGCACTGCTGTATCAGGGAACTTAGCAATGTAACCCCCAGGTGCCCCAGGTATCGGCTGTGCTTTGCACTGTGGAGGAGGGCAGCTCATTGCTCCATCCCACGGTGCTTGCCAGCCTGGTTGAGGCGAAGAATTTCCTGTTCCCAAATCCTGGTAACAGTTGAACTCCTGGGAGTATGAGCAAGACATGTGAACTGCGTGAGTGACTTGGCCGCAGCACCAGTTGCTTCCGTTCCATGCTTCCTCCATCTTTATTTCAAAGGAAGGGAAAAACCCAGAGGCCAAATTACAGAACAGAGAAAGCAATTTCCTCTGTGGCTTTCTCAGGCGAGTGTGGTAGCCCTGAGGAAAGGATTTTTTCCACTGTACTAACAAGGTCTCCAGAGCCTCATATCGCAAGTAAAGTCTTAATTGAGAATACTTCTGTTTTGTCATACGATCCCTGTTGATGCCTTCCAGCTCCTGACCTTGGTGAATTCCCGTTTTCAGACAACTTGGGGTCTTTGCTTACTGTCTCGTCTGAAAGACCTTTCCAAGATCTCATTGTTAGGCTAGCTGGAAATAGTATTCTCGTACTCAGGCTAAACTTACTTGTGTCTGACAGTTTGCTTTTCCTTGTGCCAGTGCAGTTCTTTAAAGGGTAGCTGTCATCCCTTGATACTGATTCCTTCCCTTTCCCGAACAAACATTTTGGAAATGTTTAAGAGCAATCTTTCCCTCCCTAGGTTGGGTAGATCAAGCTCTGTTACCTTCTCTCCTTGGAGATGCTTTACTTCACTACTCAGCCTAGTAGCTTTTTTTCTGCATCTTTTCTTAAATATAATTGACCAGCCCTTGGTTGTTTTTTTTCCAGTGAGATTTCACCTGTGTCATGTACAACGGTAGCAGCATTTTCCTGGCGGTACCAGACCTTACCCAACTTCCGTGGGGATTGCATCGGCCTTCCTCACCATCAGCTGAGGAGAGGATTGGCTGATGCAATCTCATCTCTTTCATCCTCCTTTGCCCCAACTTATTTTGGAAGCTTGGTGAAGCCGCATTGAAATTGACTCCCGTGTTCCTAATTATTCTTTTACTCAAAATCTGATTGAAGACTTTGCATTTAGGGATTTGTAAATTGGGGTTGAATAAGAGGTCTCCTTTTGCTTCTGTGTTTTTCTTCTCTGAATGTTGATGCTGTCTTTGCTAATTTTCCTGTCACGGGGTACCAGACTGTTGAAATATCTTGCTGTTAAGCTTTAATTCTGCTGGTTCTGGTAATCTGTGGGGGAGACCACTCAGACTTTCTGATTTCTTTTTCTGTCTTGGTAGTTGAAACTTGGGTTTTACATCAGCTGAGATCCCTCTGTAGTCTTATTCCCATTAGATGCCTGATCATTAACTTGATTTGCTTCTGTATTTAAAAAAAAAAAAAAAAAAGGAAGAAAGAAAAAAAAACATCTTGAGGACCAAGGCAAAAAATTTGGCATTTAGGTCGTACCAAATAACAAATAGTTTCGTCCTCCCCTTCCTGGTTCCTTCGTTCTATTTATTTGCTGTTGATGATCTCTCTGCTGTCTTTTTTTTGTTGTTTTTCACCCCATTTCTGTTGCCTTTTGTAAACAAACTGCTGTTATCAGCAGAGTTGAAGCTGTGTGGCTGCAGCCATGCCAGCTGTGCTGAAGAGCTGTCTGCCTTTTTTTGCGCCTCAGGATTTTGACATCGCTGGCCAGTTCGACCCTATGATTCCTGATGCTGAGTGCCTGAAGATAGTGCACGAGATCCTCAGTGACCTGCAGCTTGGGGACTTTCTCATCAAGGTGAGACCAGGGCTGGGTCCTCAGGCGGATTTCTTTCTGCCACAGTGGGAAGCAGTGGTCATTGCTCCTGTGGTTTTGCACAACAGCACCCGTGTCTGCTCTAATGCCCCCTGAGGCCTGGTCTGGAAGCACTAGTCATCTTGCCTTTCTGCCTTCTCATAGTGTTTATGTTAAAAGGCTGGACTTCATCTCAGGCTCCCCTTTAGATGGGAATGCAAGGAGGTTTCCTGAGGCCACAGTTGGCAGAGTTCTCTGTAGCATCAACCGTGGTCCCCTACAAAACATCCAGCAGCCAAGTAACAAGGTGACTGTCACATTCACTGCCTGCAGTAAAATACGGGCTCTGGCCCAGGATTCCTGCCCTTGTCCCAGCTATTGATGTCCCCTTAATAGGGATATCTCCTGTGTGTGTGCGCTGTGTAGTTTGCAAACTCCCACCTTCCCACCAGCTCCTTTCCAGGGCTGAGGCCTTTTCCAGAGGAAGAGTCAAGCCCTACTGTAGGCTGAGTTTGCTATGTGCTTCAAAACACCTCAGTTACCTTGGTGTGACACCAAATGGTGCTGGATGTACCAATCTGCCAGGGTGGGAAGGGTGTAGGAGAGCAGTGGATAGGTGGGCCTGATATGCAGGAGGTTGGTGGGATCTCCGAGAGGGTCCCAGAGCTGTGGTGTTGCTGGGCTGTGCAGGGGAGGTGAGCGGTGTGGGCTGGGTGCTGCACTCCGAACTGCCAGCCCCGCTGGGCAGGGGTTGGTTACCTGACCTTCAGTCTGGGATGAGCTGAAGTGCTGTGCACAGGAACTGCCTCTCTAGATTAATTCCAGCTGGTTTGTGTTTGGCCAGTGGCATCAGCGAATGTCTTTGGGGATAAGCAGGCATCCGTGCAATGGGGAGCAGCAGAATAACCTGCCTGCAGTGGAAATGGCTCCGTGTCTCCCATGAGGGACTGTTCGGCTGATATCGATGCTGGAGGGTTACAACCTCCTGAGCAGTCTTCGTTTCTGTCTAATTTAACTGTAGATGCTCTCACTGCCCATGGAATGTTGAATTCAGCTAAGCCTTTGGCCTCAATTACCTTCTCTTACAGAATGTAATTAAACCATGGAATTGACTGCACTATCAAAAAAGGGAGGGAGAAAAAAAAAAAGGAAATCCCCCAGCAAGGTTTTAGCGTAACCAGATATCCCTTTGTTCGTGCACTGAGAGTGCAGGGTAACATACTGAATTCACCTCCTCAGTCTGTGGTCTGTTTCTGACCTGTTTTTACATATCCACGTACGAGGTGATTCATAGGCCCCTGTATTGGTTTTACGTGGCAAGGTTTTGGTAGTGAGGGTGCTGCAAGAAGAGATCGCAGGTGGATAGGTCCTGAAGGAAGGTGCAGCCTGTGGACAGGAGCCCACACTGGAGCAGGGTGTCTGGCAGGAACTGTGGCCGTGTGGGGGACCCATGCTGGAGCAGTCTATTCCTGAAGAACCGCAGTCTGTGGGAAGGACCCATGTAGGATCAGTTTGGGAAGGACTGCATGCTGTGGGAGAGACCCCACGCTGGGTCAGGGGAAGAGCATGAGGATGGAGGAGTGGCAGAGACAAGTGTTGTGGACCAGCCACACATTCTCCATCCCCGTGTGCCGTTCAGAGTGGTGTGGGGAGGAGGTAGAAAAGTAAGGAGTGAAGTTGAGCCTGGGAAGAAAGAGGGGTGGGGGGAAGGTGGGTTTAATTTTGTTTTTGTTTCTCACTATCCTACTCAATTTTTAATTGGCAATAAATTAAATTAATCTTCCCCAAGCCATGTCTGCTTTGCCCTTGACAGTAATTGGTGAGCAATCTCCCTGTCTCGAACCACAAGTTTTTTCATCTTATTTCCTCCCCACTGTCCTGTGGAGGGTGGGGAGTGAGAGCAGCTTGGTGGGCACCTGGTGGCCAGCCGAGGTCAGCCCACCACAGTGCCACTGGTTTTTCTTCTCTGTTGATTTTCGATGTCTGTGGCTCTAGAAGGAGAGTGCGATAGTTCTCCCCAGGCTTGGCAGGACGCAGTTGCACTAGTTGGCCTGCTGCTGGATGAGAGGCAGCTTAGCTCCCTAGTAATGGGGAAGAGACAAAAATTGTCCAGAAACAGTAAAAAAAAAAAAATGTTGGCAGCCTCCTTCTAGGCACCGTAATTTGAAGTAGACTGTGCTGTGGTTTTTCTGCCATCCCTTGTTCCTCTTTGCTGTTCTAGCTGAGTCTAACCACGTTCTTGCGAGGCTCATTTTCTCACCTTCCCTCTGTCAGTTCCTAATCCACAACAAAATTTTACCGACTTCTGATTGTGGCTTCTTGAGTGTCTAGAGACGCATGTTGCCAGAGGCTTTTGAAAATGCAGATAGCTGTCTTTTTTTCACCACAGATTAGCACTGGGAAATAACTTGCACATCAGAACACTGGAGTGGCGGGGCTACAAGTTTCCCGTGGGTGACTGCTAGTTTCTCTCTTCTGTGCTAAAAACTAGAGAGAAGAGAAACTGGACTCATCTGAATCATTGGCTTGAGCTCATAGTAAATTACTTTCTCCTGATCTCCCAGGTCAACGATCGGCGCATCCTTGATGGGATGTTTGCAGTTTGTGGTGTCCCAGACAGCAAGTTCCGAACGATCTGCTCCAGCGTTGACAAGCTGGATAAGGTATGGGCTGGAGCTCCGGGCTGCGACTGCTGGAGTTTCTGTGAGTCTCTGTTCTGTGGGCTGCTCTTACCAAGGTCTGTGAGAACTGGCTGGAAAATGCTGATAAACATTAAGTTGCATCTGCGAGCCCCCTCACCCCATGCGTTGAGGGGGATGGGAGGCACACCGGGCATGTCAGTCACATAGCAAAACTGTATCCTACACTTTCTCCTCTAGCACCCACAGGGTCCTGAAAAATGGAAAAGGAGGGAGGGAAAAACGCTCTTTGTATGGGAGGTTCAACATCCCAAACCTTAGCCTTCTTAAACTGCAGCTGCTTATGAATCTAGATCATGAAAACCTGCCCCCAGACTGGTCCAGGACATTGAAAAGACTTTTCAAATGCGGCAGGTTCAGTCCAGTGGTGTGAGAAGTCACAGTTGTGTCCTGGAGCCTTTGTTAAAATTTCACACCTCAATAGCAAAGCAAACAAACTTGACATAAAGGGCAAATCTCTGTGCCATTCTGAGCAGTAGAGAATTGCAGTCATTAGTGGTGGATCTATAAGGCAGTGAGCTTACAGGTGACAAGGCTGAGACAAATGGACATCCACAGGTGGCGAGGCTGCTGAAGTTGTTTCGATGTCCAGTTTTGTTATACTGCCTGCAGGCTGGTGCTGTTCTTGATTGGTCATGCAATGTCTAGCATCCCTGCTGAGAGCACGGAGCCTGCGTCATGTGCACGTTGCTGGCCATGCTGTTTCATCGTGATCAGAGCATCACTGTACAGCATGGTTCTCCAGCTGTTTTTGAGATCCTTGGGAGACAGTGAGGGGCATCAGAGGTGCAGCAAAGGGAAGGGAGGTGGACCTGTATGGATGAGGTTTCCATGTTCACCTGGAGGTAGAGATCTGAGGTAGAGGGAAGGGTTTGGAGTGAGAAGGAATAAGAAACCAGAAACACGGACCTGGAAAATAATACCAGCAGCACTTTCCAGCCTCCTAGGCAAGGGAAGGATGGCCAGTTTGGTACTGTGCTGCATTGTTTGCCTCCCCACAGTACATCTTCACGCTCATCTGTTGCTACCATCAGTGCAAGGATGTTTTTGCTAGGAACAGGGCTCCAGGTCTGGCCTGGACCACGCAGCATCCTAGCAGGGCACGCACAGTCACAAAGTGAACATGTTGCTCAGTGCCATAATCTCTCTTCCCAGTGCTGTGAGACTGTAGTAGCCCATCCCACATCTCCTGGTCACTTCATTCACATGTGCTGGTTTGGGCATGTAGGACAGGTACTTTTTTAAAATATGCTGCGTGTAGACATCACGGTTTGGGTTACTCCAGTTTGGCGTCATGCAGAACAGGCCTCCCTATGTACAGCTACTCCTGTAAGAGACAAGGCACAAGGTACCCATAGGTTTGTGCTCACCAAGCTGCCTCAAGAGCACTGACTGTTGTGGTGGCCTCTAAGGGGTTCAGGCCCCTATGTGGACTTCTGGGAGGAGGGAAAGGTGCCAGTGTAGGAAAAACTTTTTATTTGCAGCCAATTGTCTTGACTGTAGGCCCTAGTCAGATATAAGGATGCTGGAGATCAGTCTATAAATATGTGTATGGTCCTCCACTAAAAGCTAAGGAAGAGGAACCTTAAAATAAAGTGCCAACTATAGACTCAGTTTTCTTGGCTTGGGATCCAAATCAGAATTTGGAGGGGGAATTTCTGTGTTCAGAGTCATGTGGGACGCAGTTTGTGGGCTGGATGCTTAAAGGAGTTCCCCTAACCTTCCTATGAAACCCTGTTAAACAAAGTGGCCTTGTGTCTCATCTTGTATGTTAACATTGCTTTGTTCAAGGATGAACAAATGGTGGCCTCATTTGGAGGCCTTGTCTGATGGTTGAGTGAAGTCAGCTAGAGGAGGGCTTACTTAAACTCCTGTTAGTGGTGAAATGTATTGCAAAGTCATGACCAAAGTGTAGGGTTTGGGGCTGTGTATGCATGGAAAAGCAGCAGGAAGGGAGGACTGGGCTTTTCTTGAATGGGGTAATTTCCTTGTTATTGCGCTGGAAAGCTGTGATTTAATTTACTGCAGCTGGATGCTGTCACAGCTCTGGTTCTCTTTGACCCCCTTGCTCAGTGGGAAAGCTGTAGCTTATCCTGCTTACATTGGGTTTTTGTTTCATCCAGCCATCCCCTCACACCTTCCCAGGTGGGAGGCATGACCTGCAGTGCTATCTTAACTGGTGTATATGACTGTGTACCTAACCACGGAAACCACAGCAGCAAGACATCTCTCTTGACATCTCTCAAACTCAGTGCTTTTACAGTACCAATGTTTAATTCTGGCCAGAAATTTAAACGAAAATGGTTGTCCTGGAGCTTTCAAGTTTTTGGGCAGCTTTGGTGACCACGGGGTTAGGGTACAAACAGACTGTGCAGAGGTACAACATGTGGAGTTACGACCATGCCCTGAGAGCATTTGATCTGCTGCTTCTCTCGTGAAACTTTTAACCACCCTGACACTGGTGGAGTTCTGCAGTGTAAGATGTGTTGAGGGCAGATGTCTGTTCACTTGTACGGGGCAGTACTACCAGAGACCTTCCTCAGGAGAGACTATGTCCCTGGGGCAGTGGTTGATGTTCTTCTCACCCCTCACAGATGCTGTGGGAGGAAGTGAGGAGTGAGATGGTAGGAGAGAAGGGGCTCTCTCCCGAGGCTGCGGATCGCATCGGGCAGTACGTCCAGCTTCACGGTGAGCACTGCGGGATCGAGCCCTTGTCCCTCCCTCCAGCCTGCTCCGTCGTGCTCCCGACGAGTGCCGCTGTTCTCCCAGGCCGGGCAGGCGGGGGCCGGCGTGCCCGGGGCAGGGACGGAGGGGTGCGAAGCAGCACGCGGCTGGCTGGGCCCGTGGTTGCGCGTGCTGCTGCGCTGGCAGACGCGAGGCATGACTCGTTGCCACAGGTGGCCTGGAGCTGATCGAGCAGCTTCTCCAGGACCCAAAGCTGTCCCAGAACAAGCTGGCCAAGGAGGGGCTGGGGGACATGAAGCTGCTGTTTGAGTACCTGACCCTGTTTGGCATCACGGGGAAGGTGAGGAGGGGCAGAGGCAGGAGGGGTGCTGCCCTCGTGGCTGGGCAGCCCAGGGCCCCCGACCGTGTCACTGAGGGGGCTTCCCTTGTGTCCTACAGATCTCATTTGACCTGAGCCTGGCGCGAGGCCTGGACTACTACACGGGGGTGATCTTTGAGGCTGTCCTGCTGCAGCAGAATGACCATGTGGAGGAGCTGGTCAGCGTTGGGAGTGTGGCTGGAGGCGGTCGCTACGATGGTCTGGTGGGGATGTTTGATCCCAAGGGACGGAAGGTGCCCTGTGTGGGGGTCAGCATTGGGATCGAGCGGATCTTCTCCATCCTAGAGCAGAAAATGGAGGTAAGTGCCTTGATGCTCAAATAAGCACAGAGAAAGGGTTAGGACTTACATTCTCCCCATTAACCTGTTGCGGAATTAGATTTTACACAACTCCAATATAGCAGCATTTAAGGATTCATTATATACCTTTATAGCAAATAACAAGGTTAGATTATATGATTTTAACAGCACTTAATCAGTATCTAGTATCAGTCAATTAATACAATGATCTAAAGGAATTTGCTACAGTAGAAACGGTGACTTAGTTAAAGATTTGTGAATGGCAAGGTTCACCCAAGACTTACTGCAGGGTCTTATGGGCTTTCTAAATCCAGTTGCACGCTTCCAAAATTCCCACTTAGAATTACTCGCCCTATTTCCTCATCGGCATTAGTCTGCAGACAAGCTTGTTCATCGAAGAGTCAGCCCTGAGATGTGCTTCCCCTCAGAGGTGCCCTGGGAGGCATCCCAGCTCAGGGGGAGATTGAGGGTGCAGCCCACTGTGGTCCCTGGAGAGCTCCAAGAGTTCTTGCTTGGGATCACTATGTATAGGATTGCAGGGCCATTGTCTTTTGGTCAGTAATTTTCCAGGATCCAGGTCTTTTGCCAACTTGTTTAGGAATCAGTCCTCCTCCCCTTAGCCCTTAATTGTGTCCTTGTCAATTAGTAGCAGGGGAGCGAGGCAGTGTCAGATTTCACCACACTCTGTAGATAACAGAGGAATGACGCCGTGATGGCTTTTCCTTTCATTTTTATTTTGTTAGATAGAGTGATTGACTTGTAGTCAAGCTCAGATTCCTTATCAGGTTGTTTCCTGGAATGAGCTCTGCGTGGGGCCCTGTTGTTAACGAGGTATCCGGTTCAAAGATCACATTGAGGCTTGCTGTGACTCATAAGCCTGAGCAAGGCTTATGTCAAGTACACGAGCAGAGCGTACCCGCCACAGTACCCCAGTCCAGCAAATGCTGAAGTGAGTCTTCCTTGCTGCAGCCTTTGATGGAGAACCCTGACAGGCCCCTACTGTGCTCTGCAGCAGGAGTCAGAACCAGGTCACAATCCTGTTTTCTCTGGCTTGGGAGATGATCTCTCGGGCTCTAACTGGACGCATGACCCCTCTTCCTTCTTCCAGCAGCCCTCAGTATGGCTTGTTCAGCTGCAGCTGGAGGGCGCACTTTAATCCTCAGCAGTACGAGGTACCTAGGTCAGATGCCTTAGTGTTCCCCACTGCATTAGGCATCCATGTGACCATGCCACCTTTGTGGCAAGCCGGCACTGCTCTGCAAGGCTGGTAGGCAGGCAGTAGCCTTGCACATGTGCCCATCCTTTTGAAGGTATTACAGAGACCAGACAGGGATTGGATGTCCCAGGGCAGGGAGTGCAGCACCTCTGTCAATGTCCCAGGTATGTTTTTTCTGTTCCCTTCTCCTCAAAGCTGCTTTGCCAATTTGTTCTTCTCAGTCCCATTCAGTGGGTGTTAAACAGGTCTTGGTAGGCTCCCAAAACACTGCCACGTTTCCCTCCCCCAGAGCCCTGTTATGAGAAGATCTCTCTTGGCAGCCAGACACAGCTGGGATTTCTAAGAGGAAACTGAATTCTTCCCCCACAACCTCCAGTCCTTGCCAGGTTTGGTCCTCTGCTGGTGACGTTTTAAAGACTTCTCCCTTCAGAGAAAGCAGAGGCAGGAAAGCGCTGCTTTGAGTATCCAGCATCTGCCGTGGGAGCAGGTGGCTCCTGACAGTGCTGGAGCATCTCAGCTCACTGCTGTTAATCTAACTGTAGTTCTCAGCTGTAGAGCTAGCAGCTGGCTCTGTGCAGCTTCCACATGGCTTGCTGCTCTTGAGCCACTCAGAGCAGATCGCAAAGAGGCCACAGGCCCTTGGATGTAGAGAAACAATCTCTAGGCAGAAGTTGGCAGGGAAATTGCTCATTCTCAGCATGTTCTGCAGCCTGCACAAACCTGCAGCACAGGAGGGAGGCTGGGTTAAGCCCCCAGCATGGAACAACCACAGAGAGATTCTGCTCTAGGATGGGGTGTCTGGGGTATTGCCTGACTCTCCTGAGTTAATGCTGTTCACCCCGCTGATCCTGATCCTCTTCACTGCTAAACTGATGGGGTGGGGACCCTTCTTGCTCATAGGGTCTCAGATATATCTGTACGTCCATGGCATCTTTTGAGTATTGTCCCCTCTTTAGGCCTCTGAGGAGAAGATCAGGACAACAGAGACACAGGTGCTGGTGGCCTCTGCCCAAAAGAAGCTTCTTGAAGAGCGGCTGAAGCTCATCTCTGAGCTGTGGGATGCTGGAATCAAGGTATGACCAGGTGATGGCCAAGTCAGGAGCTGCCTCATCCACTCTCTTGTTTCTTATGCCAGGAATGGACTAGATCTGGCTTTGCTCTGGGAAGAAGGAGTCACAGGGAGAATGTGGGCATCAGACTGCCTTCCTGAATGGAGCCTGCCTCTTCTCAGTGTCCCAAATGAGATGTTCTTTGCGGGGGTGTGTGGCTGGGTGATACAAGTTGTTTAGCAGTGTAATACTGCAGGGGCTGCTCTGGCTTTGCCTACTCAGGACAGATTCCCAAAGCAGGCAGCGCTTCAGCCTCTGCTGCGTGGCAGCTGTGATGCCACTTCCAAGAGAAAACAAAAAATGCAGAGCCTTGCAAGGAGGGGAGGAGCCTGGGTTGTGTTTTGCACAGGCTGAAGGCAACCTGTGTCAGGGCCATGCTCCTGCTGCAGGCAGTCTCCTTTGGTGGCTGAGCAGAGGAGAATGGGTGCTCCATGGCTTCTGAGCTTGTAAGGACACCACAGGTGTCAGCCCTGGTCTGACAGACTATAGCTAATGACCTGGTGCTTTCCCAGGAGCAGCAGTGTCGAGTACCTTTGAGCTGTGTTGCATTACTGGTTAGGTGCAGTGCCCTGCCTTCTCCGTTAGCCAGTCCGTACATACATCCACACTCACCCGATGGCAGCGAGCAGACTGGCCCAGGAACACTGGGTGGGGTGACGGGGGTGCAGAGAAGCACCATTGCTGAGTGCAGCGTTGTGCTCATTCCTTCCTTCCAGGCAGAAATACTGTACAAGAAGAACCCCAAGCTCCTGAATCAGCTGCAGTACTGCGAGGACACGGGCATCCCCCTTGTTGCCATTGTGGGAGAGCAGGAGCTCAAGGACGGAGTTGTTAAACTGCGGGTCGTGGCAACCAGGGAGGAGGTGAGGCTCGTGGTGATTTGGAGGGGAGTGATGGCTGCTTGACCTTTCATCCCAGCTCAGGCCAGGCCTCCAAACCCATCTGTACCCTGTTCAGCCATGGTGCAGTCAGCTGTTGACAACAGTCATGCTGTTGTATACAGCAAGGTGGCTTTGCAGGCCCATGCTTTGGGTTTGGTACCCAGAGGGGAGATGAAAGGAGTAAGGCACTTCCATCTAATGTGAAAAGCCTCCAAGATTTAGCAAAGCTGCTCATACAGAAGGTGTGGTGAGGAAAAGGGGTGTGAGCCAGAGCTGGCAGACTCAAGGTGAGGCCTGTAGACTGACGGCAGTGGTCTTGTGCATGCACTTTTGGACACTGGGTGAGGTGAGTCTCCTCTGCCCTTGTCTTGCTGTGGAGCACACACTCTGGCATCAGTTTGCCACCAAGCCTCCTATAACAGGTTCTTAGGATTGTATACATTGCATTCTTCACTAGACCTCTTTAAGCTGTGGTCTCTCCAGGGACTTCTGTAACACCCCAGGTTCTGAATCCTTGTCCTATGCAGTTTCCTGGCACTGAGGAGCCCTGCTGTCTCCCTGTTGTCTCCTCGTTGTTGACTCTTGAGAGTCTCCCATCATATGGCCTCCTTGAACTCCTAGATATTCCTCAGCTCAGGGGCCTAGAGTGAGGTCATGGGCTGTATGGCTGCTCGCATGTTCCTTCCAGAGTATGGGAACATCACTGAGGGTCCGGAAGGTGCGCTGGTGGAACAAGTGGGACCAGTGGCGATGAGTGCATTGACCTCGGTTTTGGAAAGATTGGAAGTGTTTCTCTTGGTCATTTGGCAGGAGGGTGCTTCTCAAGGTTACTGGGTGGTGCTTGCTCTCATGGGGCCGCATTCAGCTCTGTATATGCTGCTGCCTGCTTGATCCCCATGGAGGTGCTGGTGACATGGCAGCATGATCTTGGGAGACAAGAGGGCCATAAATGCGGTGTGGGCCATTCCTCCAGGACCAGAGAAAGTTGCCGTATGACAAGCTGCTTGTGCTGTATTTATGGAACTTTGTGCTCTTCTGTGTAGGTCAACATTCGCAGGGAGAGCCTCATTGAGGAGATCAGGATGCGAACAAGTCAGCTTTAAAGCCCATCTGGACACATCTGCCTGTTCATTGGATCCTGGCGGACAGAGTTCCTCCTGTAAATACCAAGCTGGTCGGCTCCTTCACCAGGCCAGGTGGCAGCAGGTGCAGGGTCGGGGGAGCCTTTGAAAGCTGTATTTATTCATGTCTTGTGCCCTCCCTTTACCAGTGGAAGCAGAGAGGCTGCACTGACTCCTACAAAATGCCCTGGCCCTTGAGTGTGTTGCTGGAAAGATGTGTTGCAAGTGGCTCTGGCACACGCTGGCCTCCTGTCTGCAGTTGTTACCGTGACACATGGAGCCCCGCACTGTCAGCAGACCCCGGGGACTTGGCTGCAGCTTCTTGTTCCCTTCACATCAAATAAATGTCCAGTCCAGCGTCTCTGCTCTGGCTGCAGGGAGGTGACCTTATCCTAAGACAAATATTCCAAGAAACAATAAATCTTCTGTCTATCCCATGCCTTGCCTCCTGTCCCTACTTTCTGCTTGGGGCAGGGATTCACTCACCTGCTTCCACCTCTCTGAGCAAGAGCTGACTTTTAAATATCATCGTGGCAGTTCCTTGAGCTGCGGTGTCCCCCAGCCAGTGCTGCCACCCCCTGCACCTAGGGTAGGAATGCCGGGCTGAGGCTCGCAATGCTGCAGCCGCGGATGAAACGGCTCCCCTGGCCGCGGGGCGGCCTCCGCGCCCGCTCACAGCACCGCTGGGGAAAATCAGTTGTTTTTCATTTAACACTTGCATGGCTTTACGCCTGACGAAGGGCAGCCGCCGCCGATAGCCGGGGGCTCCCGGCGGGGCCCTCCCTCCCCGGGGCGGAGCGGCCGCGGCCCAATGGTCGGCGGCGGCGGCGCTGGCGCTGGAAGCTTCCAGAGCC
>VXAL01010396.1:121941-142724 GCA_013399475.1 Chauna torquata | reverse complement strand
CCAGCCTCTTTCCCACTACAGACCCCTAGGCATTTATCAGGGGAGGGGGGTTCATCCTGCTTGTGGCCGCATGGGACATATGTCCTTGCTTTTTCTTTAAGTCACCTTTCTCAGCCCTCAGGAGCCTGCTGAGCAGATTAAAACCCACTGCCCCAGCAGATGTGCTTTCCTGCCAAGGGAGGGAGTGAAATCCTCCCTGGGAGCATTCAGCCATCGCTCGAAGGAGAACCACTCAGCCATGGAGCTGCAGCAGGGCGAGCTGATGTGGTCCTGCTGCTAAAGCCACTTTGTCTTCCTCGCCATCAGTGATCGGGCTCAATCCGGAGCTGTGCCTGGAGTTTCTTGACAGCTTTTACCCTGTAGTTTGGGGGTAGTGATGACGATTCAGCAAGGAGAGCCAAGGGGTGCAGCTGCTTTCTTCCTGTTGCAGGGTCTGGCCGTGTGCTTTGCACGAGCTAGAGACCCCACTGGGATTCCCTCCCTAGGGAAGTCTCAGAGGGTTGCTGTTGCCCCAGGGTCATCTCAGAGCAGCATGCAAGCGTGGAGGAGCCTGCCCTGAAACAAACCATTTGTTTCCTGCAGTGCCTGCACCCATCTATTTGGTCCTCTCTCATTTCCTCCCTTGCTTTTAACCATAATCAGCCTTTCCCTCTCCACTTTTTTTTTCCTCCACAATAGAAGCAGGTTTTCTTTCTGCTCTGCATATTCAAAGGCAGAAAAATGCTGCTGTTGAGATGGCTCCCAGCTTCACATGGCACCAAAAGGAGGCCAAACATTACGTGGAGAATTACTGACATGCTCAAGCGTCAACTGCTAGGCTGCTCGCGTTTTCTGGGGGACTGACATTAAACACGGCTGCAGAGCTGTGTGGGTCTTAGCTATGCCATACTCTTAATTCCTATGCTGTAATGATTCCTCTCAAAGAATTCCTCCCTCCCTTCCATTTTTCTCTACTCACTGACTTGTGTTGTGCAGTTTTGTTTTTGCACAATTTCTCTGTGCAAAGTTTTTTTGCCTTCTGTGGCTTTGCAGCTGGGGCACGAGCTGTGTTTTTTGGCACAGGAATTCTTGCTCGCTAATCCCCTCCACCCCATCTCTTTTGAAGCACCATTTTCAGGAAAATTAACTTAGTTCCTCCTTGCCCCACTCTTTTTTTACCCTTCCCTGGGAAGTCATATGTGTTTCAGCAAACAGTATGTGAAGGGCTTATCTTCAGGCTGCTTGTGTATAATGCAGATGAGGCAAGGTTTGTCAAGAAAAGCAACAGGTTATATTGGAACGACTGAAATAAATTATATTAAAATATATATATACGCTTTCAGATAGAGCAGTGCTTCTTGAGGTCTGAAAGAAACAAAGCCGTGTAGCAATTGTGCTGGGTTTAGCTTGAAGATGGTTGTCAGTGGGACAGTCTGAAAGAGAAGCATGCTGCTTGCAGAGAGTGGCTTTTTGCAAAGCTATCGCTATGATCCAGCTGCGTTAAAGACCTATGAAATATCCCCAAAAGCCAAGCCCACAAATAACTATTCATGGTTCTGTTGAGCATTAAAAAACACGGACTCAGTGGAGATGTTGATTTTTATGACATACATCATATCTCTTTTTGAGAAGAGGATCGTAATATTGTCTTATGTGTTTGCATCTTCTACTTTGTTCTTTGGACCTTACAAGCTTGGGGACATAAGATAGGAAAAACCTTTGTCTCCTTGAGGTCTCTGCCAACACAGGGCTCTTATTGTATTGTGTGGTTATTTTCCTTTAGCTTATTAAAGTTTACTTTCTCGCAGCGCTCCTTCGACTGGGAAGGTCTTCCACAGCCAGACAGCTCTGGTGGTTTAACTGCTTTGGCCACGCCCCAACAGTTTTGTAGACGGAAAGGAAATTATAAGTCAGAGCTTGCTGCCTTGGGTCTACTTGACCTGAGCCTCAGAAATGTCTTAAGGGACCAATAAGCATCTAGAAATATTTTTAAACCTCACAGCGAAGCTGAAGCTTTGGTTGTTTGTTCTACTGTTTTACTACTATGTTATTGTTACAGGCAGATAAAACAAAACCAGGATTTATTGAAGGAGCACTTTCCAAAAACACTAAATTCACTTGTGGAAGAATAGCGAAGTAAAGGTCTGATAGGTTGCAGTTTTTGCTAGAGGAAAGACACCTCATGTGCTCAACAGAACTGTATTTACTCTTTGGTTAAAGAAATGCAGAAAAGAGTAAGAGTACACATAGCTGCCGCAAGCTATGATGGAGGCCTTCGGTTTTTGGGGCTGTCCAGGACCTGTGATCCCAGAGTGATATTTGCATGAGGATTTGGCAAGGATGTGAGACGAGGGAGAGGAGGAGGTTATAATACAACGTGGAAGGGCTGCTGGGAGCAATGGGCATGAGAAACACAAAAGCAGCAGTCATGAACTCCAGCTGCAAAGAGGTTGCCTGCTCTCTGTTCCAAGGCCGGCCTGGAAATCTCTGTGTTACCACATGGCACATTTGGCATAACTTTCTTGTGCAGGTTGATTGCAGGGTCTGCTGATCACACTTGGGTTGACACTGTCTAGAAGCATGCTGGAGCTGCAGCGTTCCCAAGGACAGCCCGTGCTGGCACCATGAAGCAGCCTGGGAGCAGTAGTCTGTCCTGTACTGCCTTCCTCCAGGCTGTTTTTCCTCTGCAGATTGCTCTAATGTTTTTTTCCTCCTGTTCGTTTCTCCTGGAGATCTGATGGGATTTGTTATTGCACAATTGAAATCATCATAATAATAAAATGGCAGCTGTGTCTTTGATTTGGGCTTGCTTTCTTCCCCACGGTGGGACTGCTGAAAAGTCACGTCTCTGTTTCTAGAAGGGGTATTAAAATGCTTGGCAGGTTGGTGTCCCTCTGCTTTGCAATTATTTCTCCTCTGCCAGTTCTCCACTCAAGCTTCGTGGGCTGTCATCTCTGGAAACAAATATTAAATATATATTGCAGCCCTGGGAGGAGAGCCCAACCAGTCAGAGTACAACACACCTAAAAATAAATGCTTGCTCCCCTTGCAAAGTAGCCTGGGGAGAAGTGCAGAGGAGGAACAGCATCCACTGGGGTATCTATGAGTAGAAGGAGATGAACCAATAAATTCAGCTGCAGCTGGAGAGGAGCAATGGTTCAGGCATAGGATGAAGCTGAAAAGTCCTTAGTTCAGTTCCAGGCTATGTAAGTGGACTTTCTGCTAAAGATGGGGCTAAAACCCAATCTGGAAATGAGAAAAATGTACTTCTTTTACATACTCTTTGCTTAGTTCTTTTCACTTTTTTCTGCCTAGATCGTAAAGATGAAGTAGTTTGTGTTTGGTTAGATTAGCCTAGCAAATTGATGCCATGGTGCTGATGCAATTACCCCCTACACGTGTACTCTCATGATAATGTCAGGAAGTGGAAGCATCTCCTAAAGTAAAAGGCTAGTGCTGGCACAAGAGTGTTTGTACACTTGATGGGATTTAATTTGGCTGGATATAGGAAGGTTTCTAGCTGTGAGGAGAGCGTGATGTGAGAGCAGCCTGCCAAGAGCAGCACTGAGAGCCAGAAAGCCAATTTCTTGTGTGGTGGAGGTCGATCCATTTCCGAAAAGGAGGTGGTATCTATCCCAGGGGCTACCTCAGAAGGAGCCTTCCCGTATGATGTGTATGTTATTCAGCTGCTGCGGTGGGAACGTAATTGCTGTGATATTGTTCACGATGCAGTACCGGCCCTCCTGCTCAAGCAAAAACTCTGCAAAGCAAAGCCAGGAGCAAGACATCAACGCAGTAGGGACCAACTGCTGAGAAGCACATCAGTGCGGGAATGGGAGGATGGCTGGGCTTGGAGACACATCCAGGTGTGGCTTTGACAGTGGTGAGAGTCAGAGATGCAGACGGATGATCTTGGAAGGCTACTGGTTTGTTGAAAGACGGGCAGGATTTTTCTAGGGTTTCATATTGTCCCCCCCAATACTGCAACTGTGCCGGTCCTCCACTAGGAAGTTCCCACTGATGAGGCCTCTCTTGGCAAACTTGCTGGTCTCTCTCTTTTTTTTTTTTTTTTTTGAAGGTATGTGCTTGTGAGTATATTTGGGCCTGCCGCAGGACATGTTCCTGTTGAAAGAAACTCAAAGTGAACTGGAAGGCTTTGCTGTGCATGTGACAGGGGTCATTGATCTCTGTCCCTATATCGACTTGTTTCGAGGAATCCATCTGCTATTGACTCAGGCCCTCCTGTGCCAGCCAACAGCGTCGTCATTCAGGCTGTCATGGGAGTCATTGCCATGAAGGGAAAAAGTGCTCTGTTAGGGAGCAGAGACAGGGAAAAGTTTTTTCATCAGAATAATTACCCTGGCCATATGCCAGAATAATGACCCTATTTAGCGTTCAGCCTGGGGATTGGGTTGACAGTCGCAGCACAGTGTCTCACAGAGCGGATGAGGTCTGCTTCTTGTAAATATTTTGTTTCAGGGGGAGGGAAAGGGGAATTAATATTTCTGATTGCTCTCATATGAGCCACAGGAAGTCTTTCCCAGATCCTTCACACCATACTAAAATAACAAGTTTACAAATGGTCCTTCTCTGCAGAAATGTTACGATCAGCCATCTCCAACTGGGCATGCAGAGGGACATGAGCTGCTTCCAAGGCGTGGGCAGTTGGGTGAGAGGGAGAGAAGCTTGAAGTTTATATTGTGCTCCATTACTGAGGTCTGTTAGTGGGGAAACCATTAGATTTCTGCACAGCTCACCCAATTAGTGGCTGCAGCTGACCTCTGGGTGTGGGGCATGCACTTACTGTGAAGTGAGATTTAATGAATCTTAAGGCCAAGATCTAAAGCAACTTGACTGATCGCTTCATATTAGACCTTGCTGAGCATTTACCTTTCAAATTTGTTTCCCTTAACAACAACAACAACAAAAAATCAAAAACCTTTTGCTTGAGGAATATTTTGAGAAAGGTGTATTTTTTGCTTGTAAAGTTTTCAGGATGAGGGGAATATTTATCCCTGGCATTTTAATTCTTCACTGGTTGGGGAGAAAAAATGGAGTAGTTTTCACCTTTTTTCTTCTCATTGCAGAACTGGAAAACTTCATGAGTTCTGAGGTATTTTTCTTGACAGAAGAGTGAATAAAGAAAAAATTTGCTTTTTATGGATTGTTTTTAAACCTTCTTTTTCAGGCCAGAAAATGACCAGAATGTGCTAAATACTGTCACACCTTTAAATGATGGCACAGACATTTCTGGGAAGGAGGGAGATGTCACTTTCCTAATTTGTGGGTTGGAAGACTGACACATGCAGAGAAGGCATAATGACCTGTATTTTAGATCATAGACCAGATACCGTTAGTGGAAGAATTTCAGTTTTGAAAGTTATTCAGTCACAACTATTAGTTTAAAGTATATTCAGTATTGGTCTGAGGATTTCTAACTCACTTCAACAGAAGCAGATTTAATTGGGGGCGGGGGGGAATCCAGGCTTGGAAATATCGGACTAAATCTTGATTCTAAAGGTATTTAAGAACCTAGCAGAGTCCTGACCCATGAGACCAGGCTTTTGGTGTTTCCTGTGCAGCATGTTACTGGGTACCCCTAAGTTATGTTTTCCATGCAAAAGGGCGGCATTTAAGAGATGTGACTGAAGGTGGCACATCTGGGTGTCAGGAAGGTGAGGGCAGGAGGAGTTAAAAGAGCCAAACTGTGTTTTCTCCATTATGAGAGACATTTGGAGATCAACGTGTCTGTTCTTGGGCTCCTCTGGGAGAGGGTTATTTCAGCCTCTGGAATCCAGCACCATGTGGCTGCAGTGGTCTTACTGGAACAAAAAATAAGAGGAATTTCCCCAAATAAAATAGCACGCAGCCTTCTGTCAATCAGGAAAATGCTGCTGAGTTCCTCTGACAGTGTTGTTGTGATAGAAAGTCCCATGGGATCATTGCAAACAGCATGAGTTCAAGACCTCCGTTTTAACATCTGCCTCAATGTCCCTTTCCCTAGCAGGAGCTGGCACTGAGATCAGAAAGATAACAGCATGCAGGCGTTCAGTCGTTTATTTATTCAGCCCTAGGAATTTAACTAATGGTTGTGCTTGGGAAAATCCTGCCCTGCAGTTACCATCCTCAGCCAGAATAAATCAGCTTAGCTTTGCTGAAGTTAACATTACTGTCCCATGCCATCTGAGGATCCAACCATGAGTTTAATGCTCATGAAAGTTGTTATGGAAGCAGCCTTGGAAGTCAGACCTCAAATGTGACTCAGGCAACAACAGTCCTCCATGTGGCCCAGAGGCTGTGACATGGCATGTGAGATGTTTCTCAGGGAACACCTCTGGGTGGGTGGATGGTATAGCTTGCGTGAGACATCCTTGGCTGCATCATGACCTGTGAATTTTGTTGTGACCATGTGGAGAGGCCTCTGGCAAAACAGACCGGTTCTAGCAGCAAGCCTGGGAGATAGCCCTTGAGGAAAAAAAAAAAAAAGATCCTTAACTGATGGAGTGGGATGCTGTGGCATATCTACTAGGAATGGGTCAGATGTATGTCTTCAACCTTTGGTCTGAAGGTGCTTTTATGACAGTGGGAAGACTTTCAGTTGCATACGAAGGTAAGTAACAGCACAGCCATGGAGTTGAAACTGAATGCATAGTGATTCTGTGCTTCCATAGGGCATTTCTAGGAGTCAGCAAATAAAGAGTGAACTCCACCAGGTTCAGCCAGAGAGAGGGAGCTTTCCTATATACCTTCTTATATAGACTCTATGCCCTATATGACTTTTTTCTGATCCATAACTGGGGTGAGGAGAACTCATTTGGGATAGTCTCCAAAGTGTTGCACGTGGTGTAGCAGAGTGAGTTTGCTGCACAGCCTGGCTGGAGAATGGGGAATGGGATGCCAGAGTTTTGCATGTTTCTTTTGTAATCAGTAAAGTTCTCACTCTGATAAGCAAAGTATGATTTTAATTAAAAAGCCGTTCCAGCTGGATTCAATTTGTATGCTATTGAAGAGGCAAATTACAGTGGATATAAAGAGAAAAAAAAATTGATGATCTTCTCATTGCAAGGAGTTTAAACTCACAGTGGCTTGGATCCTAAGTCAGGAGTTGTTTCCCCACTCCTTGGAAGAAGTGTTGGGATTTTCTTACTCATATCTCCCCAGCAGAAGGAACAATAAGGTTTCCCTGCTTTGACTCCAGGTATTTTTTATGCAGAGCTGATGATTCCTCGGGAATGTACATAACAGCTCTCTGAAGATCTACACATCCGGTTAAGAAGTCCATGACAAACACAGATACAGACAGACAGGTCTTGCCAGCCAGGTTTGATCCTACTGGGACAGGGTTGCGTAGCTGCTCTTTGTAGTTCCAGCCTCGGGAAGGAACAATCCCACTGTCAATGGAAGCAAAGAAAAGCAGATGATCCAGCTTGTTGTACCCACTTTTGATTTTCACAGGACTCTAAGGGATGGAAAAGAGGGGAAAATAATCTCTCTCCTTGCACTTTTTAGGTGGAGAAGGAGGAAGCAGTTAAGGCGTATGTTAATTGTGCCATTCCAGGGGGCTGCTGCACTTGGAGCCATCCTTGACCTTTGTCACCTTTTTAACAAGGGCTTTTCAGAGAAGAACTGCGCGTTTTGAGTACTAAATGCATCGAAGTTAAGTGCTAAGGAAGGCCCTTAACTCTATTTGTTATCCCTTACATATGCTGCCTTAATTTTTTAGAGCAAATACTGGAGCTGGTACTAGGCTAAATCTAGGGGATATTTAGAATCATAGAATGGGTTGGGTTGGAAGAGACCTTTAAGATCACCTAGTTCCAACCCCCCTGCCATGGGTAGGGACACCTTCCACTAGACCAGGCTGCCCAAAGCCCCATCCACCCTGGACTTGAGCACTTCCAGGGAAGGGACATCCACAGCTTCTCTGAGCAACCTGTTCCAGTGCCTCACCACACTCATAGTTAAGGATTTTTTTTCCTTATATCTAATCTAAGCCTACTCTCTTTTAGTTTAAAGCCATTACCCCTTGTCCTGTCACTACATGCCCTTGTAAAAAGTCCCCCTCCAGCTTTGTTGTAGCCCCTCTTCAGGTACTGGAAGGCCGCTATAAGGTCTCCTCGGAGCCTCCTCTTCTCCAAGCTGAACAACCCCAGCTCTCTCAGCCTGTCCTCACAGGAGAGGTGCTCCAGCCTTCTGATCATCCTTGTGGCCTCCTGTGGACTCGCTCCAACAGGTCCATGTCCTTCTTGTGTTGGGGGCCCCAGAGCTGAACGCAGTACTCCAGATGGGGTCTCATGAGAGCAGAGGGGGAGAATCACCTCCCTCAACCTGCTGGTCACGCTGCTTTTGATGCAGCCCAGGATACCATGGGCTTTCTGGGCTGCAAGCACTCATTGCCAGATCATGCTGAACTTCTCATCATAGAAAGGGTGGTCGGGCACTGGAACAGGCTCCCCAGTGAAGTGGTCATGGCACCGAGCCTGCCGGAGCTCAACAAGCATTTGGACAACGCTCTCAGACATATGGTTTGATTTTTGGGTTGTCCTGTGTGGAGCCGGGAGTTGGACTCAATAATCCCTGCGGGTCCCTTCCAACTCAGGGTATTCTGTGACTGAGGAGATGAATGGTATATTTATCAAAAGCTGATGTACCCTCATATCTATCAAGGGAAAAAGAGGGGCTGGGCCAAAAATGCAGCAAGATGGTAGCTAGAAGCACCATCCAGAGCTCCCAAGGGTCTCCCAGATTTGTGTTTTTTAAGGTTTCTTGTTTCATTTATTCATCCACAACAGTATTTCCAGTTGATATAAGGAGAATTATAGTCTGGAGTGTCATTGTAAATAAAGGGGCAGGATCACTGAGTTTCATTTTCCTAAAGCACTTTGCAAGCCTCAGTTTTGGATGTTTAGCTGGACAGGCCTGTTAGGAGCAAGCAGCAGTGGATGGCTCCTTGCCCAAGCTGGGAAAGCTGTGGAAGAGGAGAGCTCCCTCTCTGGCTGCAGTCTTATAAGTCTGTAAAGCACATCAGTTACAAGTGACAGTAAATGCTGCTTTGACCACTGAAGTAGTAGGCTTTATAATAAAATATATGCCTTGTAATAAGGTACTAACTTTTGATTTTGGACTTTGTTGCATTTTCTCTTCTTTCTTCACCCCATCCCACTGCTGTGTCTTCAATGTGAATCCCTCAATACTCAGCCTGGGAATATGGGAATCAAATGAAGATATAAAGCCACATTTCCACACTTGGAGAAGCTGCTTTATCTTAAAAATACTCATAGCTTGATAAACCTGTGAGGGATTCACAAGGCACAGCCATATGTCTGTGCCAGTTTTGCCGTGATTTAAAAGCACTCCCGCTTTGTGCTATGTCAAAATGCCATATATTCTCGTCTACAAATTGCAGTCTTTGGTAATGTGTGCAGGGCTGGGGATGGGATGTTCTGGGCAGAAAGCAATTCCCTTGGGCAGGAAACCCAGTTAAGGGAAGTTAATGGCAAGAATCAGATGACAGTGAATATAATTTGTCATTGCAGTGGGCAGTCAGGGCTGCTGAACAGAATATCCCTCTTTTTCATTTGTTTAGCTGGTAGGTGGTAGAGCTGGGAAGAGATTCTAAAGGTCTTCTGTCCTTCTGAAGCATGGCACCTGCTGCCAGTAGCCTTTGCTACCTTGTCTGTAAACGATTCCTTCAGTGGAGCAGTCTCTGCATGGTTGTAATGACCTTGTGACACCAAGATGCATTTTTGGCTGAGCCTTGGAGAAAAGGTTATGCTCTTCACAGGATGCAAAAAGCAATTGAGTTGTGAAATCCCAGCACTGCGGATGTGTTCTGGGTCTGTGTTCTCAGATTAGCACCCAGGTGAATCTGATAAGTGATGTACAGTGCAACCCTTCTTTACATGGATGGGGCACCTAAGATAACAAGTGGGTTGAAACGCTGTCCCAGAGCATATCTGCAGTCCCAGTAATTGCACAATCCATTTGTTTTCATTAGGTGAAGTACATCCAAGTACTTTGTAATTGGCAGTCGCAACCAGAGTTCACTGTGTCCCCAGCCAAGTACTCTAACCTTGGGCTGCGGGGTTCTGCAAAGCCAGAACTGATGACATGGATGTCCCTGCTTTGAAGACCAGAAGATAGCAAAGAAAAGTAAAAACAGTGCTTCTTCTTCCCAGGAACAGTGAGGCAGCTCCTTCGTTTAGGATGGATTTATTTCTTCTGTAAGCAGAAACAGGTGAAGAAGCAGTTTCAGATGCAAAGGACAGCTGGATGCCCAGCATCCTTCATCCTTAAGTAAGACCTGGATGCAGACCTGTAAAAATATCCTCAAGGTGGGATTAATTTGCAGATTAAGAAGTCTAGTTATTTCATTGTGGTCACTGGAGCTTTGGGTCTTGATGTAGCTGCCCCCAGGTAGAGTCTTTAGCCAGATGAAGTAGCCTAGGACTCCCAGGTGCCTGTGTAGAGGGCACAGGTCTCTTACAACCTTCCTCATACTGACTAGCCCACGTGCCTTTCCAGCTGTGCTGCACTGGGTGACACACTTCAGGCAAGTGAATTCTGCCTTGGGTTGTTGGATATGTCTCTGTGTACAGCGACCAGCTCAGCATCACCAGTGTGCACTGGTGAAATACCAATAGTTGCTAGTCACTTTTGGCAAATACAAGAAATTAAAAAGCAAAAACAGCAGTAAAAATCATGAAATGATTCTGAATAAGTAACGAGTTTAATTTCTTATTTATTTGTCTCCTGGATTGCAAACTGTTGGTATCTTTCCTTTCTGTGCACTCAAGATGACTATAAGCTTGCTGCTGCTGCTTTTGTGTTGCCTGGGATGCACTGGCTGTACCAGGATGAAGGGCAAATACTGCAAGACTCCTGGTGAAGCTTTGGGGATTGACAGCATCCAATCCAGCATTCTCAGTGTGACTTTGCTTTGTCTCTTCTTGTTTCATGATCTGGATATTTAAACCTCAGGCTTTTTTCTAATAAAATGGCATTAGTCAAAACAGGGAGGCTGTAAAGTTGAGTTCACAAGGATTTCTGTGCAGCATTTCCTCCTCTTGAAGTTCAGAACATTATTGAGACAGAAGTTCCATTATCTGAATGTGTTTTTTTCCAACCATCCAGCAGCGACAGCAACAGGACTTCCATGATGAGAGGCCAGCAGCTATTTGAGAAAATCCAGCTGGAATTTAGTGTCTCAGTGCATGGGCCAAGACGAGACATCAGAAGCCCGGGAAGTCCGTGTAATTGTAGCTATATTAAGATTAGAGTAATTCCTGATGGGAAGGGTAGTTTATTTTATTTGGCTAGTTATTAAAAGCAACTCATTTTCATTAATTACCTCCAGTAAATTGAGACTAACAACCTGTTTCTGATAAAAACATAACTTGCACTTTGAACTCTTCTTTACAGGAGCTGAGGTGGACAGCTCAGCACATCCATTGCCCCTTGCCCTAGCTATTAATCTAGACACTCTGGAGAAAATCCTGAATTTGCATAAGTTTCCACTTTGCATCTCATTGTGTCTTTCTCTGCTAGATTAAATTCCCTTGTGGTAGAGTGCACCTGTGAAGATATTGAGCACTTGATTCAGTTACCTAAATATAGGTGCCCAGAGTCTACTGAGGTAACCTTATAGTGAGGGCATCAGGATGTTGCTCCAGAAGGATGTAAAGCTCCTGTAATTGCTTTTATGGCCCCTTTCCACACCCTCCCTTGGTCTTCATTGCCCTTTTAAAGTGCCTGATATTAGCATCACAGCACAGATCTTCCCAACATAGTGTGGAAAAGGAGTATTATCTTTCTGTTCTTCCTTGCTGTTCAGTTTATACAGTGAACAGTTGTGCTAGCCTTTTCTCAACAGCACGTACTGGAAGTTCGTGCTGAATTATTTACCTCTTCTAATCCCCAAATCCTCTGCCACATTATTGCTTTTCCAGAATTCAAGCTGCCATACTGTAGGTCTGTGCTGAATTCACTCTTTTCTGAGTGCAGCTTTTACATTTGGCTGTGTGCAAATAGGCCTTTGGCTGTGTTCAAGAGGCCAAAGTGCTCTTAGGTGCAAATTATCCAGGCCTGCAGATTTTGAATGTTTATCTCTCGTAGATGTTGTTTAATATCCATCTTTGTTACTAATGGACTGGAAAAAGCTTCTTCATCATAATCAGATACATGTACATTGCCCTGCTGCTTTCCAAACGCAGATCAAAATCGCACACTGAACTTTCCTCTGCTGGACTGTACCATCTGTAAGACTTCGTTTGTAGTAGTGCGTTTAGAGAGAAAGGAACCTGAAAGTAATAACTTCTCACAAATCTCTTATTCCTACCAGCTGCAAGTTTTTCCTGGTCTCTCGAGGTTCTTCTAAGCTTTGTGACACTTCATTTATATTTCTTCATCTTTATTTTCATTTTTTTTAGTAAATATTGCTGGGTTTGGACTGTTTGTTTATTTATTTTCACTTCTGATTGCCCCTTTTACTTCCTGGTTGAACTGAGATTAGGTTTTACTCAAAGTTAGTCATTTGGATTGGGAGACCGTGCTTGGCTTGGATCATTATCTTTTGGCCACCTGGTCCATCTCTCCGAAAGAGCTGTGACCTGTCTTACAGCACTGTGTGCAAATAGGGCAGCCAGGGGCCGCATGGTGAAGGAAGTACCCCATGATCAGGTTGGTGCCTGGCCACCAGGAGAAGAAGGCTATGTGGCAGGTAGGACACACAGGCCACAAAAGGAGCGAAGGCAGGTTTTGTTACAGAAGCATAATCTGAGGGAGGATGGGAACATTTTGATAGGATACGACAACACGCTGGAGTTGCTTTCTGGTAAAAACAGATCAGAAGTTGGAGGTGGTAAAAAGATAGCAGCATCCTAATGGGATCCTTCTGAAAGTGTAGATGCAGATCCCCAGAAAAGGTATGAAGAACTGTCAGAGAAGAGCACATAAATGCAGTGATCCATTTGTCACAACAACTGTTCATTCAAAACTCAGTTTTTGATAAACATTGTAATTTGTGCAGTAAAATTTCCCAGAGTTCACAGAGAGGATCTGAGAGAGGGGAACTTCATTCATTCTACAGGGAGATAGTTTTGGCGTTGTTATGAACAATTTAAGTGCTGTTTCATTAACAATTTTATGGCTAGTACAATTAATAATACCAGAGAAGCAAAAGAAGCGTGCTGTGTTTTAAATTCAGCTTTCAGTAGATAGAACACATACAAATAGGGATCTCCTGGTATGTGTCATTATTTCTAGAGATACATCTGTGTTTATAGAACATATTCCTGTTCATATGACTTGGATGGCGAGCTTAATAACTTGGCTGGGTGAGTTAATGTTTTCAGAAAATTCTTGGAATACATTTGTTGTGTGTCCATGCTTGAATTGTTACAGTGGTGAATGACTTCTGTGGGAAACCTGTGACGTCCAGGAGTTTATAAAGTGGCCAAGAAACCTCTGCTCAAGATAAAACTTTGGAGGGAAGAGGGACTGGATTTTTTTTATTTTTATTTTTTAGTGATACACCTGTAATTGCTTTAAGATGGCTAGGGTTTTGGGACCTGGGAGTGCTGATGGACAGCAGGCTGACCATGAGTCAGCAATGTGACCTTGTGGCCAAGAAGGCCAACGGTATCCTGGGGTGCATTCGGAAGAGTGTTGCCAGCAGGTCAAGGGAGGTGGTCCTCCCCCTCTATTCAGCCCTGGTGAGGCTACACCTGGAGCATTGTGTCCAGTTCTGGGCTCCCCAGTACAAGAGGGACATCAAACTACTGGAGCGAGATCAGAGGAGGGCTACTAAGGTGATTACAGGACTGGAGCACCTGTCGTACGAGGACAAGCTGAAAGAGCTGGGCCTGTTTAGCCTGGAAAAGAGAAGACTGAGGGGACACCTCATTAATGTGTACAAACATCTGAGGGGAGGGTGTCAAGAGGATGGAGCCGGTCTCTTCTCAGTTGTGCCCAGTGACAGGACAAGAGGCAATGGGCACAAACCGAAACACAGAAGGTTCCACCTCAACATGAGGGGGCACTTCTTTACCGTGAGGGTGACGGAGCACTGGAACAGGTTGCCCAGAGAGGTTGTGGAGTCTCCTTCTCTGGAGATATTCAAAGCCCGCCTGGATGCCATCCTGCGCAATGTGCTTTAGGTGACCCTGCTCAGCAGGGGGGTTGGACTAGATGATCTTCAGAGGCCCCTTCCAACCCTGCCCATTCTGTGATTCTGGGATCTCCCATGAGGTTTTTTGTGTCTAGCACCATTGACAGCAGCTTGAGCTATTGCAGAGGGATTTTTAACAGGGCTCTTTTAAACCTGCTTATAGTTTCGTCTTTACATACATACAGAGCTTCTGGAAGCCATGAGATTTGTCCTCCTTGGCTGGATACACTTGGCTGGACTCCTTGGAGAAGCAGAAAGTGGATATGGATGGGTTAGCAGATGACATCTTCTTTCCACTTGCATCCTGAATGAATACCCTAACAAGACACTGGTGTGGGAGTGCAATACTTCAGGGCTGTAGGCGCACCATGGCTGCTCCAAGGAGGTCTTGGCCAGCTTTGTTCATGGCTCCCTGGAGACCTGCACCACTTGTATCAATGCTGTGATGCTGAAATATCAGAGATGGGTCAGGGTGGAAAACAGCATTTTTGACAGCATTAATGTACTAAGTGTCCTCCTTGGCCAGATTACGCATTCCAGTCTGCTCACCCAAGTGACGGAGAGGTTCCGATGTTGAGAGTGATTGTGTTTAGGGGGGTGATGTAAAGATCTGTAGGCTGAGTGTTGCTGATCAGGCATACAAACCCTGGAAAAAAACGTAAAACTGCAGCAGACAGAGATGCCTCCTCTGCAGAATCATTCCCCTGGTTACCTCCATTCCTTCAATGTTAGTTTAAGCTTGAAGGCAATTCGATCCTTATTTATAATAAGGAAAGTCCCAGATATGCTATGAAACCTGCCTGCCTGGGGAGCTGAGTGGGGTTCATGTGTGTGCATGTGGGCTGCTTGGTTTTTAGATGGAGAGGAACTAAAATGAGGAAACATTGGCTTTCCAAATGAGAGCTATTTTTATCAACAGCTGTTGTTTTTGCAGGGTAAGGCTGTATTTTTACCCTTTTCTTTCAAACTGAACATATATATCCAGGAAATATTGGAACCTGTCATGGCACTTAGGGAGTTGGAAGGTACAAAAAGGGATGCCGTGTTCTGATAGTTTTTCTGCTGCTCGTCTCAGACGGCGTTATTGCTGGCACTTTATTTTTCCTACTCAATTGTAAGTGACCCTGTGCAACATGAAGTTCATTGGAGTGGAGCATTCATCTGTTGCACTGATGTTAGCAGAATTTGCTGAAAGTTGATTTTGTTATTAAGACTTTGATGAGGGATCTGAAAAAGTTGCCTTTGGTTCCTGCTCCTGATGAAACATCTTGTCCTCCTCAACTTTCTGAGCTTCTCTTCTCCACTTGCAAAATCCAAATTTCTCCTATCTTTTTTGCCTGTTTTCATCTATTTCAACATGAAACATTTAGAGTGGGTGCTGAACATGTAGGCAGGCCCCTCTTTCATCTGACTCCTCGTTATATTAGGCTGTAAGTAACATAAATAATAACAAGCTGGAACCAAACTTTTGTTATGGTTAAAAGAAGAGGCAAGTCATCCCTCATAGACTTTTAACTGGAGCAGATGTGTCCATTTTTGGGTAAAAGCCCTAGACCAACCTGGAGAGAATCCAGTCAGGGCCAGAAGAATGATAGGATCTGAAAAATTATAGGGAGAAAAAAGTGAAAGAACGTGGGATGTTTATTCTGGAAAACAAAACACTGAGGGGTGAAATCACAACTTGTCTTTAAGTACAGGTTCACAAGGGGAAAGTCCTGTTTAATGAACTTAATTTCCTTTTATGACAATGTTACCGACCTAGTTGACCAAGGGAAGTTGACCAGTTGATGTAACCTTTTCGGATTTCAGCAGAGTTGTTGATACTATTTCTCACAGTATCCTTCTGGATGAAATGGTCAGCATATAGCTAGATAAATACATTACACGATAGGTGAACAGTTGGCTGACGGGTCAGGCTCAAAGGGTTCTAGTAAATGGGGTTACATCAGGCTGACGGCCAGTCATTGAGGGGTTCCCCAGGGCTCCATTTTAGGGCCAGTTCTCTCCAATGTTTTCATAAATGATCTGGACACAGGACTCAAATGCATACTAAGTTTATGAATGATACTAAATTACAAGGAGCTGTTGACTCCCTCAAGGGCAGAGAGGCCTTGCAGAGAGATCTTAACAGAGAGACTAGAGGTCTGGGCAATCACCAACAATATGAAGTTTAACAAGGTGTTAAATCCAGGTTCTGGATTCTGCATCTGGGAAGGGGCAGCCCTGGCTGTACGTACAGACTGGGGGACCAGAGGCTGGAGAGCAGTCCCGCAGAAAGGGATCTGGGGGCTCTGGTTGATGGCAAGTTGAACACGAGCCAGCAGCGTGCCCTGGCAGCCAGGAGGGCCAGCCGTGCCCTGGGTGCATCAGGGACGGCACTGCTGGCCGTGTGAGGGAAGGGATTGTCCCGCTCTGCCCTGTGCTGATGCGGCCTCACCTCAAGTACTGTGTGTGGTTCTGGGCACCACAACATAAGAAGGACATAAAACCATTAGAGAGCATCCACAGGAGGGCTACAAAGATGGTGAAGGGTCTAGAGGGCAAGACGTGTGAGGAGCAGCTGAAGCCGCTTGGTTTGTTCAGCCCAGAGGAGACTGAGAGGAGGTCTCATGGCGGCCTGCAGCTTCCTCACAAGGGGAGTGGAGTGGCAGGCGCTGATCTCTGCTCTCTGGTGACAGCGACAGGACCCAAGGGAACGGCATGGAGCTGTGACAGGGGAGGATCAGGCTGGGTGTTAGGAAAAGGTTCTTCACTGAGAGGGTGGTCGGGCACTGGAACAGGCTCCCCAGGGACGTGGTCATGGCTCTGACATATGGTTTGATTTTTGGGTGGTCCTGTGTGGAGCCAGGAGTTGGACTTGATGATCCTTGTGGGTCCCTTCCAACTCAGGATATTCTATGATTCTAAGTATGTGAAAAGACTGATGCAAATAATAAGAAAATATAATGTCTGCTCTCCATAACCAGTCTGGATACAGCTAGAAATTTGATCCTTAAATTGCAGTCAAAGCCAAAATGTTCGTGATGGTCAGCATAGAGAAGCCTAGGAATCAATTAGGGACAATAAAAACTCTGTGGAGTCTCTATCACTGGGAAAAGATGGGACAAAACCTTGTCAGAAGCCACTGCTGGGACTTTTTCTGCTTGTATGTGGGGGATGAAATAGTTCATCCCTTAATGACCATCCTAATCTTTGTTCTTTTTTGCCCTGTGAACCTGTGAATGTAATAGCTAAATGGTTAAAAAAAGAATCTCAAGAATTGCACCTGCTCCCTATTCTCTTGGCGACCTTGAAGTCCTTTTGTAACCACAGTTTACAAATAAAATCCCACAAAACTTCCATTCTCCTGTGTTGTATGGGAGCAGGGATTTGACTTAGAGCTTTTGCTTTTGAAGCAAGGAACATAATTACCCTGCTGCCTGCACAAAGGGAACATACCTGAGATAAATGTGTGTGTTTGTTTGTAGGTGGGTACAGACAGAGATTTCTCTAAATTGTCCACCTCTTTTATTTTGAACTTGGGCATTGACATAACTTGAAACTAATATTTCAGTTAAAATACAGTCAAAAACAGTCAATAGACTGTGTGAAATCTAGTCTTGGCCATCTACATAGCCCTGACCAGCAGTTTCTGCTTTGGACCTGCAGTACAAACCCAACTGGTTTGAAGAGGCAGTCTGGAAAGACTCTCCCAGTAAGTCATGCCAGTCAATGTTAAACCATTCCCAAGCAGCACTTTATTTCTAATCCACATTTGTCTCATTAGAGAGTTCAGTCATAGGAATTTGTTAAGCCTTTTTTTCGCCATAAATAGTTATCCTCGGTAGGAAATCGTCTTATGTTTTAGGCACTTGCCGGTTGTGATTAGGCTTTTTTTTTTTTTCCCCCTGAGATACGTTTAGTAGGGATGTTTTGTTTTTGCGCTGGCAGGCAGTTTTTCCAGACCTTGAATCATTCTTATAATACCGTTCTTATTTTGTTGAGTCAGCTAGCCAGGATTTTTGTGCAAGCTACCTGGAAACTGTATGTGAAAACCTGGCTGGTTTTAAGCCAATAGAAATCTCTTTGGCTGAAGTTTCTGTCTTACAATCTACCCTCCTGATGCAGATTTACTGGTTATTGTTTTTAAAGATGAGAAAGGAGGCACATAACTACACAGACGACCTTTTGCTGCATAAGAGGTGATGGTATGACTCCTCTTTGAGTTCAAGTTGTCCCCAAGGTGGTATCCAAAAGATACCTGAAGAACTTTTACAAAAGGGGTAGATTTCTACACTATGAGAGTTGTGCAGCAATGAAATAGGTCACCTAGAAAGATTGCGCAGTTTCCATGCTTGGAAGTTTTTAAGACTTTGCTAGAGAAATCGGTGGCTGACTGAAAGTAGTGCTGGCGCTAATCTGGCTTCTGTCTGAAGTCTGGACAAGAGTGCTCCAGCGGTCCATTCCAGCCAGCATTCCTGTTAACATGCTACTGCTTCTCTCTTGTCTCTCAGTTTAAATGCTTGAAGGGGTTGTTGCAAATCAGCATTTTAATTTTATTTTTATTTTTATTTTTTTTTTTCAGTTTCTGGGGCACCTGTCTGGTATCATTGCTGTCTCTTGATTTGATGTGGACAAGTGTTCAGCATCAAGGGATGCTGGAAAGGAGCCAGGAAAGATCAGGTTCTGGATGAGAAGTTTTAGAGCAGACAGGTGCTGCCAAGGCATGGAGGAGGAATGAAAATCCAGGCTTATTGGCTTTCTGGCTGTGAAGGGCTGATTAATCCCGTCTCTCTCACCATCACTATCTTGAATCTGTGTTGCAAGGCTCTCGTTGTTTATAATTTACTTTACTGTGTTCACATTCAACCCTATTTTTAAACAATGTTTCTGTAGTTCAGTTGATAATATTCATTGCCTGAAGGGAAAGCTCCCAACTTCACTAGGCATTCATCAGAAGCACCATCATCATCCTTTAAATTATCCTTCTCTATCCCTTGCTAAGGGTCCTCGCCTCCATCTCCAGTTGCAGGCAAATCTGCATTGGCCATTTGCAGGCATGTGCATATGCGTGATGGATTCTGCACCTCCCTGCTCACTGAGGCAACCAAGGAGCATTGCCCTCTGTGAGGATGTTCAGAAAATGCTCCAGGAGGTGTTTGCTGGAGACAGAGACCATGTAAAGAGTATGTTGCTCACGCTAGCCACTTCCTTGGTTTCCTCACAGTTCTTATATTAATCCCCATATCAATAGTTAAGGAAGTCATTTCCTTCTGGCATGCTATTAGGCTATTTACTGAAGTTAGGAAAGATTAGATCCATCAATTTTCTTCTGTCCAAAAAAAGACCCAGGGACCATATCAAAAAAAGCTATCAGTTATGTTGCCTTGATTTACTTTTGATAAAACACATGTTGTATTTTATCCAAATCTCCATTTGCTACCACGCTTTCCATTGCTCTTTCCTTTAAGTGGAGTTCAAAAGTCTTGCGTACTTTTATGTTCAGATTAGCTTGCTAATAGCTGTCTGAATCTCTTTTTCCCTCCTTCTTACATATAAAAAAAACATTATATTTGTTGACTTTGAGCCACATGGTGCCATTACCCAGTCTGAGTCAGTCTCACCTGTGTGCCTGGCAAGATCATGGAGCAGATCCTCCTGGAAACTATGCTAAGGCACATGAAAAATAAGGAGGTGACTGGTGACAGTCAACATGGATTCACTATGGGCAAATTGTGCCTGACAAATCTGGTGGCCTTTTGTTACAGGGTTACAGCATTGATGGATAAGGGATGAGCAACTGACATCATCTACCTGGACTTCCGCAAACCATTTTACACTGTCCAGTGTGACATCCTTGTCTCTGAATTGGAGAAACATGGATTTGACGGGTGTACCACTTGGTTAAGGACTTGTTGTAGTGGTTTTACCCTGCTGAGCAGCGGAATTCCACCACAACCGCTCTCTCACTCCCCTTCCTCAAAGGAAGAAGGGGAGAAAATACGATGGAAACGGGCTCAAGGGTTGAGATAAGGACAAGAAGGTTGCTCACCAATTACAGTCACGGGCAAAACAGACTCAACATAGGGAGATTAATTTAATTTATTGCCTGTTGCTAACAGACTAGAGCAGTGAGAACCAAAGTCAAACTGCAAACACCTTCCCCCACCCACCCTTTTCTCCCTCCTCCCCCCGAGCAGCACAGGGGAATGGGGAATGGGGGCTGCGATCAGTCTGTAACGCTGCGTCTCTGCCGCTCCTTCATAGTCGCTCTCTGTGCCCCTGCTCCAACGTGGGGTCCCTCCCACGAGATGCCGTCCTTCCCGAACGGATCCTGTGTGGGCTTTCCACAGGCTGCAGCTCTTCAAGAGCTGCTCCAATATGGATCCGTACCACAGGGTCCATCCTTCAGGAGCAAACTGCTCCAGCATGGGTCCCCCATGGGTGGCAGCTCCCCCTGGATCACCTGGTCCTGCGTGGGCTCCTCTCCACAGACTTCAGATCCGGCCCAGTCTGCTCCTGCAGGGGCTCTCCATGGGCTGCAGCCTCCTTCAGGTCAGATCCACCTGCTCCACTGTGGTCTTCTCCACAGGCTGCAGCGTGGAAATCTGCTCTGCCGTGGTACACCATGGGCTGCAGGGGAACAACCTGCTCCATC
>VXAL01010396.1:0-121364 GCA_013399475.1 Chauna torquata | reverse complement strand
TCTGGGGCCCCCAACACAAGAAGGACATGGACCTGTTGGAGCAGGTCCACAGGAGGCCACGAGGATCATCAGAAGGCTGGAGCACCTCTCCTGTGAGGACAGGCTGAGAGAGCTGGGGTTGTTCAGCTTGGAGAAGAGGAGGCTCCGAGGAGACCTTATAGTGGCCTTCCAGTACCTGAAGAGGGGCTACAACAAAGCTGGAGGGGGACTTTTTACAAGGGCATGTAGTGACAGGACAAGGGGTAATGGCTTTAAACTAAAAGAGAGTAGGCTTAGATTAGATATAAGGAAAAAAATCCTTAACTATGAGTGTGGTGAGGCACTGGAACAGGTTGCCCAGAGAAGCTGTGGATGCCACTTCCCTGGAAGTGCTCAGGTCCAGGGTGGATGGGGCTTTGGGCAGCCTGGTCTAATGGAAGGTGTCCCTACCCATGGCAGGGGGGTTGGAACTAGGTGATCTTTAAGGTCCCTTCCAACCCAACCCATTCTATGATTCTGTTGTTCTCTTCTGAATGGCTTTCACTCATGTGTAACGTTCTCTGTACCCTTATTTGCCTTCACAGTGATCCCTGTTGTTCTTCAGTATTCAAGCTAAGCTATCTTCCTCATGTGCAACTATTCCAATTTCTATTAATAAAATTATATTTTTACCTCAGAATTGTTGGAGGAAGCCAGTGAACAGAAGTCTGAAGGCAAGGGAGAGGCAAGGGGGAACAGGAGGAACTGTATGTGACTTCTTCTTTTTTGAGGGCTATGTTTAGTTTTGTCTTTAATTTCAGCATTTTTCATAGTAGTCTCATTTTTCCCCATTGTTTCTCTTGCTCTATTCATATCACTGAAAGACATTCCCTGCTTAACTGAGTTGGTCTTGACAACAAAGACTAAACTTCTGGCAGTGCTCAGAGGTTTTTTGCTTTTTTGTGTTGCTCTAAACAGAGTTTTTTTTCCAGAGCCATCAGCCACTCTGCTCAGATGTCCTGATCACTCCTCATGTCTATCTCAGCTTTTATCTTTCCAATTGTCTAATCTATTATTTTCCTCATATCCAATGTTCTTAACATAAGATTTGAAGTCTTTCTCTTGTTCCCATGGAACAAGGGCTGACTCCATTCCCAATCTTTTTTCTACCCAAATTCTCTGTTAGCTCTTTGGTGGCTGACCAGGGTATGTTGAGGAGAACATTTAAACATTTCATACAAAGCAGGACCTCTCTTCAGACAGAGGTGGACATCAGCATCTGCTGGCATACGACAAACCTGGTCTGAATTTAGTCATCTGATATTTTTGTTCTGGGTTTGTTTTTTGTTTGTTTATCTATTGACTTGCTGGATAATCCTGGACTTTCTGCCTCAGTTGCTCCATCTGTCAAAAGAGGCTAGAGATGCTACCTTTGTAAAAAACAGCCTTTTGAGATCTACAACCATTGACATCACTTGTGAGAGGTCTGGTGGTACTGTAATGCTAAGATTCAGCTTTGCTGTCTGAGCGCTTACATCTGTTTGTGTGTCACTTGTGCCCTTGTACACTTTCCCTTTTAAATAAACAAAGCAGAAACATCTTCCCTTTGAGCATTTTTCCCCAGCTGTGTTGTTATCAGGTAAGGAAATAACAAAATACGTGATGCAATAAAACAGAAGTAATTATCTGCCTGAATAGCCAGTTCATCACAATTTGGTTTCATGGTGGAAAACAGCTACAAATTGACTTTGCATCAGGGACCAATGGGAAACAAAGTTATAGCTAACAGCCAAGCTGGCATAGTGAGGCCGTGAAAGAAACAAGAGGCTGGGATCCATGCTTCCTTAAAGCCGTTGATAAGCCTTCTTCTGGCCAAGCCTAGCTATGTCCAGATCTTGGAAACTGTCCGTCTGGGTTGCTCTGATGTGTAATGCAGATATTTCTAGCACTTGACACTTCTCTTTGGTCATCTTTTTCACATGACACTCAGCTGTGTACTCAGCCAGAATGACAATAGTTGAGATGCAGCCTTGTCATAGCAGCTTTGCATCCTGGGATCTTGAGTCTTTTCTGAGAGTGATTAAGTGTAAGGTGGTTGGGTCTGGCAGAGATATTAGGTGTGGCCCTCAGGCTCCTGGGAAGACATCAGTGCTCTCTTCAAGTGGAAATGTTGTGTGCATGCCTGGTTTAGACAGCATGTGTGTGTATGCCACCTCATATTTGTTAAACTTCCATGTGTATCTAAGGCTCTTAGGCTCGTGTTACAACCTGCTTAACCTGTAGCTTTAAATCCTTCTCTTCAGCCAGGAAGAGTGGAACCACTTTTTGGAGTTATTCCCATGTTCAGCTGGAAGTGGTATTTCTGTTGACTGTTGACACTTTGAAAACTATTAAGAATGAATTCTGATAGTTTCAGCTCTTGTTTGTTATCTCCTCCAGGAATGTAAGTCCTTCCTAGAATCTCCATCATTAGTCAGTCCATTAAGTCCTGATGAGAGGATGTGCTTCTTTATCAATTGCTCATATACAGCCCTCTCTATATAGACCAACCACTGGGCATGGTAAGGGATGTCAAAAATGTCTGAATCTAAAGCTCCCAAATGTAAATGTGAATAGCAGTTTTCTCTAGGAGAGCTCTGGAAAACCAGACAGTGATCTCCAGCATGTTCTGTTCTTCTAAATCAAGAATGTCTCTGTGTGTCCGTCCTGTGCTATCTTAGGTAAAGATCTCTTCAGTTGCTCTCTGAATGGTTTTCTCCCTTCTTGTGAATCTTTCTTCACTGCAGCAGTACGCCCTGTAGTTGTCCTAACCTTGCACTCCCTCACATGTTTTTAGCAAGGTGATTTACCCATTTGCTTTCTTCTGTCCTCAGCCAAAGAAGAGAGGAGTGGCCCTGTGCTGATTTAGCAAAGATGGCAGCTCTTGTTCTTGGAGTGGCTCCAAATCACTGGGGTGCTCTTGAATCCCTCATTATTAGGAGCAATGACTCAATCCTTTGTTCTGAAACACAGCCTCAGTAGGCATCCTGTCCTGGTAGGCTCTTCTTCTTGGAAGATGCATCTGGATCCTTTAGGCTCTGTGAAGAAACTTTTTATAGAGAGCTCTGATGCTTTATAAAGGATACCTTATAACTTTACAAGTAGTGTCCTCACCCAGAGACTTGGTGATTAAATCCCTTTTGCTTCATTTGAAAGAGGGAAGATTCATTTCTTCCTCATCTCTGAATGAGCCAAACACATCTTTTGCCAACAACTTGTTGTTGTTCTTGTTGTTTTGTTTTTTTTTTTTCTTTTTTCTTTTTTATTTTTTTTTAGACTCCCTCTTAGAGGTAACCAGTTTTTGAAATGAATTTTTTGAAACTAAATGCATATATAGATTGTTCAAGATGTATCCGGAGTTCAATACAAAGTTTTGAATGGTAGCACAAACAAGCTCTATGGGGTGCTTTTTCAGGATGGGAAGTGGTAAATGAACAGTAAAATCCATTGGCATTGGTCATAATGTTGGTTTAATAGAAGATGTTGAAGGTATTGACAAGCAAGAAGGTTAAAACCTTATCACTAACTGTGGTGTGGAAAGATACTGTGGTTACTGCTGGAAGGATGACATATACTCTAAGAGGAATTATGATATGCATGTCTTGTTCCTTATGCATTCTATGTTTCTTGTTTCTTTATTACCTCCCCGTTGCTCTTTGGAAAGTGATACTGACCTTGATAAACCTGAGCTCAATTTAAAAAAAAAAAAAAAAAAGAACAGTTTGCTGTTTCATATGGTTGCTGGGTCACAGGTTTGGAAGTTTTGAACTGACTGTTCAGTGAGCTAAGGGACATTGTAACCGAGTGCTCCAAATGCTACGTGTCCACTTTTGACTGTTCAGCTGGTGATGCTAAGGCGATATGCCCCAGTAGATGCCAGAAAGCATTTTTCATCCACCCTGCTGGATGCCACTGAGCTTCAGAGTGCCTACTCTGCCTAGGAAAGGCTATGCCTGGTACACTGGCTGCTGGACTGCTCTATAACTTTGCCACCTTGCCTTTTGACAGTCCTTCCCCAAATGGATGAGAAAGACAAAAAGCCTGAACTTGCAAAGAGAAGCTGTACATGGGAAATATGCCCTCTCCAGACAGCCCTAGAGCTCCAGGTGAAGCTGCTGCTTATTGCTGCTGTGAGGGTTTCCAGCATGAATGGTGGGCAAGTGTACTGTTTGTCACTCCAGCCTATGCTTTACTGGTGGTGCAGCAATTCTGGATTAATGCCATATTTCTAGATGTCCTTAAAGCTTTCAGTTCCCCAAAAAGTTAAAAGGCGTTGCACTGTTTCTAACCAAAGCTTTGGTTCCTCAAACCAGACTACCGCAGTACTCCTCAGAAGTAGAGAACATCCAGATTTCTTCATCCAGCTCACTGGTTATAAATAATATACAATAGCCAGCCTTCCAGAAGGTTTGTGGGGGCCTGTTTGCCAGGGGCCTGACTGAGATTAAGAAGTGTGGGGAAGAAACTGCAGGAAATTTACTGTGATTTTAATCAAGCTCTTTTGTCACAGCATCCACACTGAACTGCCCACTTACATGCCCATGAACTCCCCAGGGTGTTGCTTGAGCGGCCAATCTCCATTGGTCTGGATTTGGGAATTCCTTCTGCTCTCCACCCCCACCCAAAGTCTTATAACTTTCTAGGGCCATCTGAACAGATCTGAGTTGAGTCCAGCTCTTCTTCAATATTGTGGTAGGTCGACCTGGTGGGTGGTAACATCTGGGTTGGATCTGGGAGGAAAACAAGATTCTGGTGCCACAGCTGGAGTGAAATGAAGCAGCAAGAGATGCAGTGAGGAATAGGCAGGACTGGATGGGGGCCCCTGGGATTGGACAGGGCAAGAATCAGACCTGAATGGATGGTGGCTTTGTCAGGAGTTAGGATCTTGCCCAAGACAGAGGAGACAGGAATGAGCACAGGCAACTAATGGGTTTTGCCATGATACCCACTCAGGGCTTTCAAGTCTCTTCTGAGCTTGCAATTGAATTGGGGACCACTTCTTCTGTGCACAGCAGTCAAGAGGTGGCTACTCGTGAGACGACTCCGTGATGGGTGGGCGGCAATTCAGGAAAGGATTAATAGGTACCCGCACATTCTTATGAAGACAAGTACCTTTTTTTTGAACAACAGCATTTCAAATTCAATATATCTTGAAAACAACACAACCCATAAACATATTAGAACACTTACTAGTCTTTCACTCAGCTTCTGCCAGGTACCATCTCTCTTCTACTCTTGGAGTACACTGGGGAAGGATGGGGCTGCCTGGAGGGTAATCATTCAGTTTAGAGGTGAGCCCAGGTCTGTGGATTTTCTAATTTAACTTTAGGTATTTGGAATGTAGGCATCCACCCCTCAAACAGTTGCCTAAGGCTCCCTGGATGAAGCAGTATAGGTTAAGTTTCCTCTAGCCTATTTTAGACAGTCCCTTTAGTTTGAAGTGGCTCGTGCCCTAAAAGTACCTGCTCCTCTCTGCAGGCAAGGAAGGATGATCAATGTGAAACACACAGATGTAGATGTCCACATTATTGATGTGTGCTTTTGGCCCAGTAGATCCACAAATCATGTTTCTGAGTCCTGGGACTCAAGTAGTTCTGGATCTGTATTTCCTTTGTAGTTCTACTGTTCCTGTAATTGCTTGAGCAGAAGCTTTGGAGGTGAATTTCCTCCAGAAGGTTTGATCAGTTCAGTAATTAAGACTTTGAACAATCTTTAAGAAAAGAAGAATTTTCTTCAGCCAGGCTCTGCTCCTTAGACCCAAAAGTAAGAGGAAATTAGAAGCAGTCAGTGACCTGTATTTCAGGGCAACCTGCGGGTAACTTTGCTGCACTCCAATTTCTACAGATGTCAAGTAGTGAAGTCCCCCTTTTTCCTTCCTTTGCTGCCCTTGTGTACTCTGGATAATCACTATCGTTCCTTGCTTATTTTTTTCACAACCATAGCAGAGATGTTATGACTCTGCTCTTCTGTGCCCTTAATGGTAGATCTAAACACCACTGATCTCAGTGTTGAAGCTTCTCTCTATTTCTGCAACAGCCTGAATTGAAGTCCTTCGTCTGAGCTTCCTGGAAAGGAAATTCATGCTTAGCTACTTCAGATGATAATTTTAAGTAAGGAGCTAAATATTTTTACCCAGTCATCAGAGCTGTCTCCTACTCAGTAGTGGGAATTTACTGAAGTGCTGCCTGTCGTTTAATTTGTGTGTCATTACTCCAGTGCCAGGGCATTGCCTCTTCCTTAAGACCGTAATTCAGCTCTGCTTTCCAAGAGAGGGATATACAAGCTTGTCACTAAGGAGTTAAGCAACACAGCTGCTCAGCTTCCCTTTCCTTCTGGTTCTCCAAGCTCTTTGCAAAACACTCTGCACATGTTTCTTTGATCTTCCAACCCCTCACACAGAGAGGGGACAATAAGACGAAATGAAGTCTCCATGCCTCCAAGCTGCTGGATTGATTTGGCCAAGTTGCCTTTGTTTAACAGGGCCTGCTTAGATGAGCTGGAAGAAAAACATCTGTTTTCCTTGTCAAATGATAGATCTGTTATTGGCATGATTATACTTGGGAGAAGCATAAAATGGAGTGGTTTGAACAGCAAATTGAGGGTAAGGATACTTGAGTATATACCTGGACCTTTTTTATTTGGGAAAGTCTCCTAGGGACACATGCTACTATGCTCTGAGAGTCCCTTACCGATTGCTGGTTGCAGAGTAGTGTACTTACAAGAGTTGAAGTCATAGCAGAGTATAGTTTGGTTCTGCTTAGAAACATGGAATTGTTTTTGCAAGTTATTCTGAAACTACAGTTTCCTTATTGACCCTATGAAGGCCACACAGGGTGTTTCATATGTTTTGAACATGGTCTTCTCTCTCAGTTCGTCTATGTTACTGGTATCTAGCATTTACTTCCCCATGCTTCTGTAATGTGCTTTTTGATTCTTAGACAAAGGTCCTTTAGAAGAGCAAATTATTATAATGCTCCATAAATAATTTATAATTTTTTTTTCTCTCCAGAACACCAGAGCTTATAAAATTCTTAGGTTTGACAGTTCGAAATTGTGTTATCCGTCACTATAGATAGAAATCCTTTGATAGTATCTTCTGCTGGTCCACTCTCTTTCCTCATTCTTGCACTTGAACCACAGTATTTTTTTGTCTCACTCAAAGGGTTGTTATGAATAAAACTGTATTTTCCTGAGGATGTTCAAAAGTAAGAAACTGCAAATTTAGTTTTAAGACAGAGCTGAATGAAGTTATGGAATAAATCAGAGCCAAGACTGTTGCATAAGAAATTCCTTCAGTTCTGTGTTCCTACAAATAATAAGCATAAATGAAAGTCTCTGGACTGAAGCTAGTGGTGAGCACTTCTTCTAGCATAGCTAAAGCGGCTCCTCTAGTGCTACACTGCTGAGGCCTGGAATAAGACCTGCCTGCTAAAATATTTCATTTCCTTTGCTGTCCACATAAAAGGAGTTGAGAAACCTCAACCCTGCCTAGAGCAGTGACTGTGAAGTTGTGTTACAGAAACCAAGGCAACTGATGCTCGTCTAATACAGTTAATGCCTTCCCATAGCTTCTGTGAAGGTGTCTTCATTCAGACAACTAAGAGAAATGTACCCATGTGTCACTTGTATAGCCTCTGGGAGCTGAACAGAAATGGGTGAGGGATGTGGTTTCATCTTCTGTAGGCTTTTCTATTCTACTCCTTCCTTGTTTGACTTGAAATGCTATTATCACTGTGGTCACTCTAGTCTCCATCTCTGGAGTCTCCAGGTGAGCACAGGAACACTCTAGGATCAGGAGAAAAGGAGGTGCTGAGGCCCATGTTACTTCTTGTGGGCCCATATTCCTGTTTACCTGTAACCATGGCTTTGCTGTGTATCCTACCTGCCTTTGAGGAGTTGCCCCATGGTTAGCCTGGCCCTGCCAGTGACAGCATAGATGAAACAACATTTCTGTGGCTCCTTCAGTCTATGACAATCCTCTGAACTGTATTTAATTAAAGATTGTATGCAATGGCTGTAATCCTCTAACAATTGTTGGGATCCTGCGGGAAGGAAAACTCTCATTAATAAAGACTTCAGGGATAATTCCACAAGAGAGTTGCTGCAGAATTCAGAGCTACAGGAAATCAAGTCCAGAAAAAACTTTCCCTTCATCATTCTGCTCAGGGCTTTAGAGGTGGGTGTGCTGGAAAAAGAGCCCCTGACAAATCCACCACAATATTTACATGGTAACTCGTGCGTTCCAGAAGGACTTTTAGGAAGGGAGGGTTTACTGAGCTTGAGCTAGCTGCACATCCATGGTGGATATGCCCAGGAAAAAGGATTATTGTTCACTAGCTGATGTTAATGTGAGCTAACCAAAGCTGTGGTCGTGCTTTCCCTTTATCTACACTTTTTAGGTGGGACATGTCAATTGGTGTGGAAGTAGTGAAGTGAGTTCATGCAGAGCTATCTATAAAATCTACTTCATTCCCTTCTGAGAAGAATCCACTAAGGAAGGAGAGTTATTTAGCCTCTGATTGCAGGGAAGATGCGTTTTGGCAGGCAAGACTCCCAGCTCTTGTGGGATTTTTTCAGTCATGAGCATTTTGTCAAATGGGAAACAAATTAAGGCAGTTGAACCTGTTCCCCTTTTCACCACCATGCCAGCTGAGCTGATGACCTACTAATAAAAAAAGCCATGCTTTTCTTTCCTAATGATGCCCAAAACTGATTTTTTCTGCAGTCTTTGCTAGCCTGTAGCAATGACAGCTGTGATATGTGAGAGTTATTAGTGTTATCGCTGGGGAGGTAGAAGGGGGGTGGTGGTGGTGGTTGTATTTGTTTGGATTATTTATTTCCTTATTTAGTGAAAGTGGAAAATGAGCCATAAACTAGAAGGCCTCAAACATGAGTCTGTTTGACCTTGATGACTCAGTTTAAGGTCTTTTAGACACTAAATTCACACATCACTGACCTTCTCCAGGTAAATAGTAGGTATTTTAGTCTGAACTGCTCCAACTCCAGTCAGCAAAGGGGCATGAAAGCCTTCAAGGCTGATGCTCATGAGCTCTCCATGGACTAGAAGGAGTGGTGAAACTCAGTTCATAATAAATACATAGCTTTTACCCAGCTAAAATGAGGGAAGATGTGTCCCACTGAGAGAGAAGGTGAAACACTCTTAAAAAAAAAAAAAGAAAGAAAGAAAGAAAGAAAAAAAAGGTATCTCATGCTGTTTTAGAAAACTTATTATATATATGTGGTAGTTGGGTCCTTGTCGCAGATACAGTGTACCATCTATGAGGGGCCATGCCCTCCTGAAGGGACGGCTGTTGGCCAGGAGGGCTACCCTAGGATGTCTCAAGTGCAGCTAGATGTCTCTAAATCCCACCTCAGTGTCCTGCTCTGCTCGAAATCAATGGGAATTGGACACCTAAATACTCCTTCAGTCGTTAGAGCTATCCACCTTGCTTAAAAGTTCATGCCAGCACTATGAAAGCCAGATCAACTGTATCTTGGTTAACATAGATGTCTTTCCTCTTAGACTGGTTGGAGAAAGATGAGATTTTAAAAATTACATCTGTAATCAAGTTTCCTTGAATCTATCATGAACCTACTTCTCAGACTATTTAAGATGTATTGGCCTTGCTTTTTTTAAAAGGTGATAAAACATTTGCTCAAAAGTAAATATCGTGTCGTTGAAGTAAACATGCAATCAACCAATTTAGGTCTGCATTTTTAGTGAAGGGAAGATGTGGCAGTGAAGTACTTGCTAATGGGCTTTGAGAAAATTGGCTGCATAAAAATTTATAAAAATGTGTTGTAAAACTACATAGCACTTTGCCAACCCTGATCAAAGTTAAAGCTGTATGAATTAATTTATAAAGTGAAAATTCAAATTATTTATAAATGTGAGATAAATTTGGCAATAGGTTAAGTCCAGAGAGTTTTAACTTTCCTTTGAAAAAGTCAGAATGTTTTGAAAACAGAACATTTCAATCTTTTACAGCAAGTCCCTCATGCTTTTTTTATTTTTACAGTTAAAATAAAAAGGCAAGAAGCACTGTAAATTAAGACAAAATGAACCTATGGTGTTTTAGATGAGCCAAGATAACAATTTCCAAGAGGTGTTCCCTTTGGAAAAGAGAAACATTCAAGTACCAAAACAATTCCTAATAAGTCTCCCCCACCATGCTGTTGTTTTTTTTTGTTTTGTTTTGTTTTGTTTTTAATTTGACTGGAAAACCACATAATTAGTTGTCTATACACTACTAATCAATGCCTATTCCCAGCCTAAAGGAAATTGCAGTCTGAGCAAGACACAGGGTGAAGGAGGGAACAGAGCAGATTGGATTAATGAGAGATGGTGAGAATGAAAATCAATATGCTAAATTATTTTGTAATTTTAATCTAAAGGGCAAATTGCATCAAAGAATTGTTCGTTCAGAGGATTTCTGGGTCTTCTGTTTTACAACCTTAGCTGGCAAATGGGTAGGGAAGTAGCCCACATTTTGAAAAGACACATGAAAAGTTCTTTTTTTCTTTTCTCTGCTCATTTCAGACAAAAATCATTTTTCTCCCCCCAAAATTTCACCAACTGTGAACACTGAATCTATGAGTTAATGGGCAAAGGCTCTAACCCCACTTCTCAAATCTGTGAGCCTGACTCAAGGTCTTTCCTGCATTGCATTTAACAGTGACTGTATAGACTCAAGCCAAGACTTCTGCTCTCTCCACATCATTTGCCTCTCACCGTCTCTTTGCAGCTGAGTTTCTGAATAGGTTTTCACCCAGCTCAACGCAGTTTGCAGTCTCTTTGAAAGAGACTGAGTTTCATGTTTGGTTTTGCGCAGTGCCTTGCATAATGGGGCCTTGATTTTTGCTTGCCATTGCCATAGCAATGAAGTGAGGTGTTCACTCCAAATTGGGAGCATGTTAGTGACATTAACATGACTGTGCTGTGTGTCCCCCTGTCTGGCTCATGGTTCCTTTTTTGGATGCAAATTGTTATGATCCATACTTCGCGAATGAGGCAGTTCATGAAATGCATGATGTAAGGAGTCCACAGTTAATTACCTGTGCATTTATAGACACGGTTGTATTACAAAAAACAATATGGTTAAATCTGACTGGGGAGAAACCACGTGGGGGGAAAAAAAGTCTTATTGGGAGTTTCTTGCTTTTTAGCTCCTTGATCTCCTAATCTGCATCTGAGATTTTGTTTTTATTTGATTTGGGTTTTGTTTTGCTTTGAATTAGCATAAGCTAGGAGGCAGACCATGTGAGAATGGAGGGAATAAACTATGTAAGCACAGATCCCACTGCTCTTGGCATGAATTTTAAAGCTGCCATCTTCCTGCCCTAGATAACTGTTAGTGTTAGGTTAGTCATGCTGGGTTCCTGGAGCATAAAGAAGCAAAATTCCTCCTGATTATCAAAAAACAACAGGTGTTTTTTTTTTGTTTGTTAGTTTGTTTGTTTTTTTAAGGAAAGCAGGAGGGAAATGCACTTTTTTAGTAGGCATTGTGTTACACACCATTCTCTCAAGGAAATGTAAAATGAGGCTGGATGCATATCCCCATCGTGAAGTGACCCAGGGGAGTTTGGCTGGCCATGAATCCCCAGGAACGCATTTCGGAGTACAAATGGGTTTTGCTCACTCTCCTTTTCTCTGCCTTTTCTGTAGGCATCCAGCACACGTCCAGAGTGCAGCATCATGCTGGAGATTGAAGAGGAACGCAACCAGTGCTTGGCAGAGATCGCTGGGGATAATCAGACCTCAGGTATGGGACCCCTTCCCTCCCTGGCCCGCAGGCTCACATCCCTGGCCTCACATCTACCTTGCCTGTGCCATTTCTCACCCCTTCTTCTGCAGGAGCAGGGCACTGGCTGGATTCACTCCAGCTGATGTTGGGCTCTTATGTTAGAAGGGAGAGAAATAGGTACTTCCAAAACACAATTCCATCAGCCAAGTGTTTGAATAGCTTGATGAGAATCACCCACAGTCTCCCAGCTGGGTAAGCCCTGCTTAGGTGTCTCACTGTGTTTAATCAGAGGCGGTCATCCCTCTCTCTGAACTGGAAGTGCCTTAACCAACTCTGCCATGTGATTGGGAAAGGGGTGGGAAGATGCATATCCTGCTTGAAATTTGCATCCCACCTCCTGAAAGAGGAAAGATTGAAAGAGGATATCTTCTAATCCTCTTTCACTTTGCATTGTTTTAAAATAGGCTACAGACTGAAGGGCTGTTCTGCACAGTGCTTATTAATGATAGAACAGCATCCTTATGCCAAGCTGGTCCCTGGGAGAGCTTTATGGAATGCAAGGATGGCTTATGGCCCCTGCAATTACCTATTAAGATATGTTTTCCTTTGATTTGGAAACTATTTCAAGCATCCCTGTACAGTTAAATAGAGCCGTTTGAAGAAATGTTCTCCTGGAATCCAGTAAAGAAGGGAAAAGTCAGGGTAGTTAAACACATTCACTTGAAAGCCAAGTAAATGCTTCATTTCATTTTTGTGGACATTTAGAGAAATTCAATTAAATACAGTACATTCAAAAGGGAAGACCAAATACTGAAGTGTTAATATTTTCTTCTGCTGTTTCAGAATTTTTTTCCTCATTCAAAAGTTTAATCCAAAGCATTTTTTTTCCTTTTCTCGCCACTCACTGAAGTAAACTGTTGAATGTATTTTTGCTGATTCTGATGTAAAAACATGCTCAGTCATATAGCAAGCCATTAATGTCTAAGCTGTAGACAGTGTCTAAAAATCTTTTGGAGTTTGTTTTTCATAATGGAAAGTTGAAATATTGGGTTGGGATAATTCTACATTTTCACCCATCACTACCCATACTCATTAAACAGGACTGATTCAGAAATCGCAGTTGTGAGCACTATGAAATGGTCTCATCCATGGAGACAGTACCTGCTACTCCTGAGTTAATGTTAGATATCATTTGCATATGTCTGTTTGTCCTGGGCTGAAATGGTCATCAATGATATCAGGGTGGAACAAGTGTGTGTATGGACACGTACAGCATGTGTCCAACCAAGTTTTACAATGTAAACTGTGTGGAAAGTGGTTGGCGTCCATTTACCCTGACACATCAGTAGGCATTTAAGAGCTCAGTGCCTGACTCTTAGCAAAGCACTCACTGCCGTCCTCACAATCAACAGAAAGAAGCCAGAATCTCTGAAGTGCAATTGCTCTGGCTCTCAAATAGGTGGCTATGAAAGTGATGTGGACACGTAGCTTCTAAATGTCTAAATTGCATGTGTTTCCCTCTTGGAGTGTCCAAGGCATAGTATGTGAGCTCAAATTGGTAGAAAAACTCTGTATTTCTATAGCGGGGCTCCATAATTTGATAAATGTAACCGATCACAGCAGCAAAATAAAACTTTGAACTTTAGGAGGTTGGAGGAGGGGGGATTTTAGTGGGCAGAGATTTTATGAAGGTGATGATATGAGATCATATGGAGGTGAAGATTGTTCAGTCTTAGTGTTGCTGGAAATAAATAAATATAAAAAATTGTGGCATAAAACTTCCTAGCTAAAACTCCCAAGAAAAGCATAATTTTAACATAGTTCAGTCCCACAAAGGAGGAGAATAGAAAGCAATTGAGACTCCCTGCCATCTGTAATGTAATACCTTGATTTATGGCCAGGTATGTGTATTGCCTTCTGTGCATTCAACATCCTGTTAGCAAAAAGAAAATCACTTGAGATCTAACAAACAATCTATTATTCTTTCTAATTAAATGAGTGGAATTAAGGAAACACACAGTTTCAATGCAGTCTGGAAATAAAGCTTTGTTTAGAAACTATTATCAATTGTATTGATCAGAGGGGCTTAATCACGGATGTAATTTGATGTGTCAGATAGATTAACCATTTATTAAGAATACATGATGGTAGTACTGAGATTGATGACCAGCTCAGGGTAAGCAGGTAGATTTCCACTGATAAACAATAGCGTCTGTCTTAGCACTGTTTTGTCTTTGAACACCCATTCATTACAGTGGGTGTACGTGCATGGGCTAAATCAATGCTTTCTTATCAAATTAAATCTCTGTGTTTTCAGTGCAGTTAGTAGGTGCCAATTGCTGTTCCTAACACCAGTAGTCCTGGACCACAGATACGCATTATGAGCAAGACCAAAATCTCTCTGTTCCCTATCAGGAGTGTGATTCAGTATCTGTGAGGTTACCCACATTGGAGACTGTGTCAGGGCCACAGGAGAGACATGGGGGTCACAAAAGGGTGACCACATCTGGTGAGAAGATAGCTTTCTGAGCACAGGAAGGGCTGCAGAAGATGCAACTAGGGAGAAAACAGCAGGGAGGACTGATTTAAGCTGGCAGCATGTACAAAGAAGAATAAAATGGCTGTGAGATTGAAGTTTGGGCTTTAAAGGAGGTTTGTAGTCATCAGAGGACACTGAACAGCCTTTCTGGAGAGCTGCAGGAGAGAGTGTTTTATTGACTTCATGATGGAGCTTGCCTCATTTATGAAAGGGTGTGTAAGATGCAGTTGTGTATTGCAACACAGGATTGGATTTCATGAGCAGGACTGCCCTTGCAGTTCTCTGCCCTGCTGTCCTTTTACCTTGATGCTAAAATAACTAGTAATCTTGTATGTCTTGTGAAGTGGTAATTGTGATTCAATAGCGAAATGGATTCTTTTCCATTAAAATCAAGACAGGTAGACTGAGATCTGTTGGTTTCACATGGGCAGATAGACATTGGTTGGGAAAGACTTGGTGAGGGATTTCTTTCACCTGATTTTATGTAGCTCTAATGTGTTCTGGCTGAATGTAGGCATCTCTTTTAGGATGTGATGAATTGTGTTCAGATTGACTTGACTGAGGCTTAGTGAGCAGCTCAACTGTGTTGAAAATAACCAAAGCTCCCAGATGAATCTCGTACTGGTGTTCACTGGCTTGGAGGGGTTTTGGCCGGATGAGGTGAAGTCCCAGTTCCATCATTGGGAGTGATGAATCTGTGTGTTCATATACAGAATTGCATTTCGGGAAATGAAACCTGCACTTGGGTACTTCTGAAATGATCTTTCCAGCCTCTTTTGCCCCGAAGAGCATTTACAATATAATTTATAGCACTATTAAAAAAAAAAAATCTTCTGAAGAACTTATTACTGGGACATTTAGCACAGCAACATCTCGGTGCAGTTACACCACCAGTGACTCTGCTTTCTGTAAGATGGCTGTACTGTATGTAACTGGTAACAGATCAGCTCTGGGGTTCGGCTGCGCAGTTCAAAGGGTTCCCAGGTCATCCCAAATGTTCATCAGCCAGTGTGTGGGGGAGTCCTGCCTGATCAACTGCAGGATCAGTTCAGCCCAAGTCAGGCCCAGGATCTGAATGCCTTCAGTGAGAGCTTCCCCACTGGATGAGCACGATGAGAAGTTTTGAGAATCGCTCTGCAGACAGGAGCTCCCACACAGTCAGCAGATGCTGCAATAGGAGGGTGTGCAGTAGCTGTCCTGGGCTGTTGTCTTTCCCTTTCTCTTTGCTCTCCAGAGGTAAGGGGCTGCTTCTCGTGGCATCTCCCATCACTGCAATATAAATAAATAAGGCAATTCCATAGCCTGGGGTTCTCCAAGGCACTTACTAGTTGTAGGAGCTTACAATAGAGTTCCTGTCCTCTGCATTACTTTGAAAATGCTTAGAAGCATATTTCAAAAGTAAAGAATGCAATCTCAGCCACGCTGAACACCAGGCTTTTACTCCAGATACTTTTTCAGCCCAAACATCTGTATGCAATGAGGTGACTGCTTAGCTGATAATACAGTTAGCAGCAGTAGGGTTAGGAGGAGAGGATAGCTGAAGGGAGTTTTGCTGTCCAGGCGCACAGATGGTGGCAAATCTATCTCCATGTGAAGTGTGTCAGAGCCCCTAAAGGCTTGCTGCAAGGCAGGTCTCACTGCTACATGGCTTCTTGCTGACTTCCACTAGCTTTTTTTTTTTTTTTTCTTTTATCCCTGAGCATAGAGGAGGTTTATTTGTTGGTTTTTTGTTGGTTTTTTTTTTCTTAAGAAAGCTTCCCTCTCCATGGCTGCAGTTTACAAATAGTTCAGTTTAATCTGAAGCACTGAAATAAAATAATTGATATAAAACAAAAATCCTGTCTTTTTTGGCTGTCTTAAGTCAACAAAAGCAATCAGGTCTAGGTGAGTTGACTGTGCTCATTATCTGTTTATCCCATTATTACTAATCAATTCCCTCTGCAATCAGATATTGTTTCAGAAGTGGGAGAGTCTTTTAGGGATGACAGTTGAATGAGATACTGTCTGACATATTTGGATGGGATGAGCAGCTCTGGAGACCTTGCTTCTATGCAGCAGAGCATGATGTGGTACTGTAAATGGTCTTCATGGAGAGTGGTGGGAATATCAGACAGCTGTTACACACAGGAAGCCTAGCCCAGATTTGTAGATTAATAGCATGGAAGTTCGGGTGTGAGAGAGACCTTTAAACCACAGAAAACTGTTGACACCAGAGCCTAATAACCTGAGCAGATGCCATGCATTTTTCTACATTTATATAGTTCCTTGGCTTAGTATCACAAAATCACTAAAGTTGGCAAGGACCTCTGGAGATTATTGAGTTCAAACCTCTGCCTAAAGCAGTCAGCCAGAGCAGGTTGCTCAGGACCATGTCCAGTCAGGTTTTGAATATCTCCAGGGATGGAGTCTCCACAACCTCTCTAGACAACCTGTTCCAGTGTTTGAGCATGTTAACAGCGAAAAAAATAAATAAATCTTATGTTTAAATAGAATTCTCTGTTTTTCAGTCTGTGCCTGTCACCTCGTGGGCACTGGGCACCACTGAGAACATTCTGGCTCTGTTTCTTTACTTCACCCTAAACCCCGTCAGGTATCTATACATACAGATAAGAGATCCCCCCTGCCCCGAGCCTTCTCTTCTCCTGGCTGAATGCTTTCAGCTCTCTCAGCCTCTCCTCACAGGTGAGCTGCTCCAGGCACTTCATCACCTTCATGGCCCTTCATTGGAGTCCCTCATGTTTCTTGTACTGGGGAGCCAAGAACTGGTGTGGCCTCACCAACACTGAGCAGAGGGGCGGGATCACCTCCCTCAACCTGCTGGCAATGCTTTGCCCAATGCATCCCAGGATATCATTAGCCTTCTTTGCCTCAGAGGCTCATCACTGGCTCATAGACATCTTGGTGCCTAACAGGACCCCCAGGTCCTTCTCTGCAAAGCTGCTTTCCAGCCTGTGTGGATGCATGGCATTACTGCTCCCCAAGTATAGGACTTTGCATTCCCTATGTTGAACTTCCTTTTCTTTATGTTTTTTCAGGACTTTTTCTTTTTTCCTCCAAAAGGGAAGACTTTCTGCTCGATTTGGATACTAAATTCCTGCAGAAGTGGAAGTGAAGCGAGCACAGAACATCACAGCTGGAGGCAGTCAGATCAACATTTTGTCTGTCTGTTCCCCACAATTCAGTAGCGAGGAGATAGCTGAGGTGATTTTTTAAGTGTCATTGAGTATTGCAGGTAGCCATCAAGGAGCTGCTTCTGATACCTTGGGTACTTGAGCACTGCATTTTATATTTTGCAATTTTGACCTAGCTTGCAAGCAGGATTTGAAATCCAATAAAAATGGGAAAAGTGGATAATATGGAAGAAAATAGTCCCAATCACCCTCCCAGCCGCTCTTCATGTACAAGTTGTATGTGCTTCAACTTGTTGTGAGCAATAGAGCTGAGTCCTGTAAGCTTATCATCAACATTGTCACATGCAAATGCATCTAGGTGGAGAATGGCCCATGTTGTTTATACTCTATATAACGCCTTTACTGTTCCATGGGCCTGCAATGGAGGCTGGCTTGAAAAGCCAAATTTGGAGCTTGGGGTTCTTTTTCAGTCTCCCTTGAAGAAGTCAAGGCGTGTTTGATGAGAGAAGAAGCAGTGAACATATGGAAATTAAAAGTCAAGCTGGAAAAAAGTTAATGAAGTTTAAATGAGGATTCTGTTTATTCATCACCATCTGTTTATAGAGCAGTAAGATAAGAAATAATTAATAGTTCCTTGCTTGCAAAAGTTCAAGTGAATTCTCACCTTCCCGGTTGCGTAAGACCTCCTGGGACAGATGATGTGTAGGTCGCATTTGTATGACAGCCCAGTTATCAGCAGCTCTCCCGATGCTCCATCACTAGAGCAGGCACAATGTGGCTGTTTGCAGCACAAGCACTCATGGTGGTGCATCCCTGAGACCTGCCACGTGCTTCTGTGGGTGCTTCTTACACCTTCACATGCATCAGGATGGATGTTTTTGTCAGCAAAAGGCCACTATTTGAAACTCAAAAGTGGAGGGAGCATTCAGAGAAGCCACTGGGATCGCAGATCTGAAGGGTGGTAGCTTTCTGGGGGAATATATGCCTTGGCAGACATCCAAAGGGTGTTCAGGGTAATATTGTCAGGTGGCACTGGTGCAACCCAAGGAGAGACCTGTCTCCAGACAGAGAAGGTCTGCAGAGAGAAGCAGACAGGCTTGCCCTCATGGTTCACAGCAGTCAAAGGAAATAGTCAAGAAAAACAGGCCCTTGGATGGTGGTTGACTCTTGTGAGCCATTAGCCACACATCAAAAATCTTAACAGATGCTCTTGGATAGGCAATGTGGCCTGCAGCTGTTGTTTCAGAAGTGGGTAGGGCTCTCACGAGTCCTGTACCATACCTTCTTGCCCCTCCAAAAATCTCATATATCGTGGGACATCAGGAATGGCAATAAATGCTGCCTTCTGGGGAGCAAAATCATGCCCTGAGGATCTAGCCAACATATTCAATGAAGCCTGGAGGCCAAATCAGTTCAGTCTAAAATAGTCACCTGCATTTATTCTTAATGATCTCTTTAAAGGCAAAAGGACCTACAAGACTTCTTTCAATGTTGTCTTTCCTTATTTTTTGGTTTACTGTAGTCTCTAACACTGGTCCAGGGGATACAGAGGGCTTCTTGGTTTCAGTCTTGCTACAACCAGCAGTGTTGGTCCCAGCTTCCAGATGGGACATCAGTCCTCATAATTACTGGACATTGTGGCTTCTCCTACAAGAGCAGAATATTCAGCCGTGTAACATCAAGACCTTAAACCCCAGATTCTCATTTGTCTGTCTTAGAAGATCAGTAGCAGAGTCAAGATGTCTTCTATTTAACAGAAATTTTTCTTTCAGTTAGCAGAGAGTGGTCCTGATATTCACTTGGAATGGGCCACTCCATGGTACCTCCAAATGGTCTTCCTTCACTAATGCTTTCCTCGTCTGCTCTGGGACTCTTCCCTGCCACCAGCACTGCGTGCCGCTGCTCTTGCAGAGGCGGAGCCTGCTCCCTGGAAATTTAAAGGGAAGAAATCTGCCCTGTATTTGAGGATAACCTACCCTTGGCCACACTGGGAAACTCGATACCTGAAACATGAGAAGGAAGCACATGTCACCACAGTGGTAAACCCAGCTTCAACTCTCAGATGTGATCAGCTCTCACAACTTTCATGTTGGCTGCTCAAATCCAATCTGAAGCTGATGGACATTTTTCCAGGCAACGAGGCTCTTTCTCAAGGAATAATAAGCAAAGGTGGTTTCTTTACAAAGCTATTTGGTTGTGCATGCTTGCTTAGTAACCCACTACTCAAGGAGGGTGAAGCTCTCCACTGAGGACTGGTAATTCCCAGCTGAATAGTGGCACCTTCTCAGTCTCTTGCTGGTGTCTGAGCCTGCCCTATCGTCTGAAGTCCAGACACTGATCAGCAACAGGGTGCCCACTATAGAGATGAAATTCAAACACAGATCTTCACAGCACCTAATCACTCTGCCCTGTAGAGCTAAGAGCTGTTTTCTTGCTTTGACCTCATCTTTCTACAGACACAGTCATGAGATAAGATGTTACCACATCTGTTTTCTGCCTTAATATGCTGTAGGGGTGGAGGCTTTGCTTTTGTTTTGCCTGTTGCTGACATGTCCTGGCTGAAAGCTTTGTAACAAACAGCAGTGTTTATTTGACTCAGGAACAGCTGTCCTGTAGCTTTTTGGGATTAACAACCATTTAGTGGACATAAATCTTGTACTGGAAAAGGCATTTTAGCTTGGAGAATATATAATATTTGGAAATGCCATCAGAATTTTTGGTTATTTTTCTTTCAGAATACTATAATATATAAATGTTCACAGCATTAGTTATGCAAAAGTTATAGAAATAAGGAGAAAATGTCATTTCTATAGACCAATGGAAAGCAAATCCAAAACATTTTCAAAGCTTTGGGTAATTGCTCAGATGAAATCCATCTATGCAGAGCTTTTAATTTACTTCTGACAGCGATTTGTATTTGTCCACCTCACATTCCATCAGATTTCTGATTAAGAAATCTCTCCTCCCCGATTTTTTTTTTATTTTTTTTTTAAGTTTTTCTTTTCTTGCTAACTATGTCAGGGCACTTTCATGACGGTATCCACCCTTTTTATGTACAGTAAGTACACTAGAAAATGTTGTATATGCCATAAGTTATGTCGAGCTCCTGTTACAATATATGGCTGAGATCCAAAATGTGCTGCAGCCAGTGGAGTTTTTCCACGATTTTACTGTGCACTGGACTTTCTGTAACCTAGGTGCCTCAATTTCTTGATAGCCACAGTTTTTAATACAGGAAAGTGAAATCATGAAGAACAGGAGAAGCTGAGGTGTGAGCTGCCACACCAGGTCTAAGTAAGGCTTCTATTATGAAAAAGCGCTAAATTATTGGTGTGTCACAAACTTTCCTTTTCTTTTTTTCTTGCCTTCCAACCGTTAAATATACCTCCATGTAAAACCAAAGCCCAAGTGAAAATGCATTGCTGTTCCTCTTGCCCCTACATACAGGACTTTTCTTTTTCTGCAGACACTCCTCAATGCACACTTCCAGCACAAAGTCCAGCACGTTTAATAAGCAAGAGCCAGATCATGAAGATTTTACATGATGAAGCACTGTCCAGCTTTGTGTAACGACTGCAGTATCTTTCTTGTAGCAGAACAGGCAATCTGTGGCTGATGATTTGTTGAGGAATCTTCCCTTTACCCTTTCTTTTTTAGTGAGGTGTCATACTTAACAATATTTACTTGAAGAAGAGCGAGACTTGGCTGAAAATCTCCTCCACTGCAAAGCGCATCATTTAGTCTTAAAGGTAGAGGATAAACCTCTAAAATAGCAACAGGGTACAATACTTAAAATTCCTCTTAGTTGTGCCTTGAATTGCTGTAGAAGAGAGCTCTTCACAGTTTATTTCAGACTGGTGATCTGTGAGCACATTGTCAAGAGGGGCTGTCGCTTGCTTGTTTGCCTTCAGTGAGCAAGTCAAGATGAGCTGGTCATTGGGAGGGTTGGCACTTCATTCGAGTGGCCAGGTCTCCTGAGCTCTCTTCTTGGTGCTACCATTCAGGTTGCCACATATGTTTCAGCAAGGCATGTATTTCACAGAGATCAGGGTAAATGTTGGAAGGCTGAGGAAAAGTCTCCTGACTTTCACAGCATTTGAACCATCAGTGAGAGCTGCTGCACTCATGTCTTGTCTTTGCTTGGCTCATTTTGTTAGGAAACCCCATACAATCTCTAATGACCTCTTCACAACATCCCTATCTCTTTTTTGGTAGGTGAGACAGTGAGGTGTGGAGGGGCTACAGCCTCAGTGAGTCCCATTTTAGATCTTACATTATCAATGCAGTCACTGTTGCCTCCCCAACAGTCAAGAAAGCATTTCTTGACGTTGAGCCTACTCATCTTCACTATGAGTTGCTGTCTGGAGGCATCAACATGAAAAAAAGACATATGAAAAGGATAGGGACCTAGATTCAAAGGGACTAAATACGGTTTACCCTCTGCATAACTTCTGCAAGTGCAGGGGGATTTGAGCAAGGAATGAGGAAGCCCTGGAATAATCCTTTAAGCATCCTCCATGTCAGAGCACTAAAAAACTGTCTCTCATTTAGATATTGGTGAGGAGATAAGTAATGGTTTAGGCAACCCACTTTATAAATCTTTGTCTGAAGTCTTGGCATTTTTTGTTTCAGTTTCCGCATTCTGGAATTAGGTAGAAGGGCTCAGCTCCCAAATTTGATTTATGAAAAGAGTGATCTGGAGGGATGAAAAAAAGTCGAGTGTTTATTTAGTTTGTTAGTAAAAGAAAGGCTGAAAGATTAGGAACTTTTTTTTTTTTTTTTAACTTGTTTGCTAGTAGATGTTGATGATGGAAAAACTCGTAGGATTTTCATGCTTAAAAATAATCCTCCAGAAATACTCTCTGGTGATTTCATTCATGCTATTTAGAATGACTCAGTCTGGAGGCTTAAGGTGAGGTTTCCTTCACATCTCTGAGTCAAATTTCTGCAAACATTTAGGAAGAAAGATATCCTTTTGCATTTCCTGTTGAGTTCCTGGTCAGTATCTATTGGAAGCCATTGTAGAAGTGCAAACCAATTTTTATAGCAAGTAACGGTGTTCGTATTCTCTCCAGCTTGTACACAGAGCAGGAAAAATCAAATTGATTTCTGTGTCTTGCCACACATGGAGGCAAAGTGCAAGATAAACTTTTTTCATTTATCCTCAATCTGGGGATCCTCATTGCCTTCTGTGGTTTCCCAACTCCATTTTCTGCTGAACTGGGACTGCAAATCCCTCATTGAGGGAAGCATAAAGGAGCATGAGTGTGCCACAAAGAGCAAAGCAGTGGTGGGAAAGAAATGCAATGGTATCAGGGTTTTGCATGCTCTGGCAGGACTGTGGTTTTCCTTTAGCTAAGTGGCCTCTCTGTCACATCCTGCCCACAGCGGTGGAGTGATAGCACGCAGTGTGATGCAAAAAATATCCAAATTGAATGCAAAGCCATGGAAAGTTGAAAGGGGAACTCTTCAGGGGACAGGTTTGCTTCAGAACGGACTGTCAGTGTTAATAAAATAAAAACACAATGAGGTGGAGCTGAGGGAGGAGAGATGCTCACAGGATGCACGAGTGTGCGAGTGGGGCTGCAGGGAGGAGGGCACTGCAGTGAACACAAGACAGAAGGGTTAAATTTTACAAGGAAGAGTGGGAGGATTGCAGTGAAACCTTGAAGCCAAGCTAGCCCCAGTTAAAACCAATCTGTTGCAGAAAAATAAGCTAAAACCCTATTCTGCGAGTCCAGGGCAGGGTAGGATGCAGCAGAATTAGATACCGAAAAGGTACAAGAGAGAAATGATAGGAAATTGCTTCCATGTAAGAAGTAATTAAATAGGCTAGAACACTTCAGCTTGAAAAAGAGATGCTTGAGGAGGGATATAAAAGAAGATTTTATGGTTTTCCTGTCCAGGGAAAAGGAGATTGTGACTAGGTTATAAGTATTTCTGTATTCATAAAGGAACTAGGCAATTCCTAATGAAACCAGCAATGAGCAGATTCAATGCAAATTCAGAAAAGAATGTTCTTCTTTCAGCAGACACTTGAACTGTGCAATTCCTTGGCCCAGGAGGTTGTGAACATGAAAAATTTCCATGAGTTCAAAAGCAAAATCAAATTGGATTTCATTTAAACAATTTATGGAAGAAAAAGATTCTTTCTAGAATGTTATTATTACATACAACTTTTAAAATTTAAATAGAAAGCCATCCCTGATTTGGGAAGTCTGTGTTCATTGGAGGCTGGGACAGTACTAATAGCCCAAGGCTCGTGGTGGGCTCTCCTAGTTTCTACCACATCTGAATTCAAGTTGCCTGTCTGGAACTGAGGCACAGTTAGCAAATCATTGCAGGGACCATCTTTTGAGATCTCTTTTCTTCAGTCAGGCAAAAACTTAATGCCCAACTGGGACAAGAAAGCCACTGCAAAGATAACTGGTTGTAATGAGATCTAACTGGCAAACGAGGGGAGGGCATCTCTAGGTATAACTTCCACACAAGCTGTCAATGGGAGAATAAATGTCACCTGATAGCTCTTTACAGCCCTAACTCCAGAGAGGATGGATGCTTCCTGCTGATGTCAAATTGGAGTGAAAATAAGTTTCCATTGAAAGCACACCGGGTTACCACTACCTGTGATGGTACTGGGTGATATCTCAGCTTGACTTACTGTAGTCGCACCTTTGGCTTGCTGTTACCTGCCTGTGGGTAGCAAGAGGCATGCAGAGATCCTGAGATGTCCCAGGCAGCAAATGGGTATCTTTGCTTCTGAATACGGATTCAAAGAGCAAAACTCTCTGTGTAAATGTCCTCCAGAAGAGACCAGGAGTGACCTCATTCATTAGGGAACATTTGGTGGGAATGACAGATGTGCCGAAAGGTTTTTTCTCTGACTTGGGAGTTCAGCTGCATTAAGACCGTACCTTGGCACCAGCCTACTGCCATTCATTTCTTTCATCAGCCAAACCCAGTCACATCTCAGAGCCATGCCGGAGCTCTGGAGATTCGTGTTTATTCATGAAGGGAAGTTATTCTCTGCTGCTTCCCAGATAAGCTTTGACCACATATTTTCTGTAAGTATAGATACAACTCAAATAACTTTGCACTCTAATCTGCCAGTTCTGCAAACCACCATATGTATACCTGTGCCACATACAAATTGACATGTTTTTTGTTTATTAACCTTTTAAAGGGAGAGAAAACAAGGGCCTGAGCTTTGATTCACATTTAACAGTGACAGTGGAAAAGGTTACCAACTTCTATAGCTGTGGTGGGGTCTCCTAAACACCTGCAGCCAGGACTCTGTCAGTGCCTTCAGCCACTATTGTGGTGGCAGCCAAGGAACAGGTATGTCCTGCCTGGAAGGAAGAAGAGCTCTATGGTGGACACCACCCCAACATGAGCTTCTGACTCAGAACCTCTTAGAGGAGGGCTCTGCAAAGCCCAGACAGCTATGGTTGGTACAACCCAGACACCTGGCTTGCAGAGAGGGTGTCTGAGCTTTTGGATGTAAAGATCTGAGCTCCAGCATGTGGCTGACAGCCTCCAGCACGTTCATTGATGGTACTCCTTGAGCAATGCTTCGGGAGCCTGTTTCAAGAGGGAGACAGTTGGCTGCTAGTAATTACACTAATTGCGTGGCTTATAGTGAGAGGATGAGCAGTTTGATCTGCTTAGTTGAAGGAAGGATAAAAGACAGCTTCTTTAGTGTTGTGAAGGATTCGTCCCCACAGCCCTCCAGAAGAAGATACTTGGCTCCAGAGAGCACTTCATGATTTACCAGGTAACATCAGGATGAAGCTGAGGGTCTGGAAGTCACAGTTAAAAAAAATTAAAAAGGAAAATATTCTTATATATATACATATATGTATATTTATAATGACAAGAGTTTAAGAGGTGTACCTGATTACCCAGAGAATTTGTGAATGCCACTGTTTTTGAAAAAGTCACACGCTTGTTTTTACACAGTGCTTCTTACAACTCACTTGTGATCCTTTCCAAAGCAAAGAATAATCCTTGGTGGTGCATATTCCTTGGTTTGTTTTTTTTTTTTTTTTGGTAACATGCAAACAAGCAGAGCAATTATTTTGATTGAAATTGCATTGAAAGGTTTGCCAAACTGTTGGCAGGGTCACAGTATTTATGAAAGGGGCATCCACGGGTCATTTCCGCCAGTTACCTTGGGTAAGGACTGACTAATACATTTGCATCCTTTCTGCAGATATTCAGTGCAACAGAGAAGACAACATTTATAATTAATTAACAGGGAAGCACTTAGCAATCATTAAACATGATTTGATTATGCAAAACAAATTGTTATCTTTCCTACATCTATGAAGGCCAAATGATACCACAAGACAGGGGTTTCCTTTCTCCAAGTCCCACTGCAGCTGTTTCTACCCTCAAATAATTTTCTCAGGTATTATTCTGTTACAGTGACATGACTATTACCTGCCAACCCCCTGATCCCTTCACTTTGCCAGGATAAGGTCTATAAGCTTTGGAGAAAGAAGACAATTTTCTCTAAGGCTATTTGATAAAGGCTGTCTGTGTCCTGATTTGGATGGACAGGCACAAACTTTTGCCTGACGTTGTAATAGGCTGACTGCAGGGCAAGTCAGCCACTGAACTTCAGATGCTTCAAAATTAGGTATTTAAACTCAAGTTAGTGATGCAGGCCCTCTTCTACTCATCGGAGAGAAGAGGAGACCCCCTAAGAATGATTCATTTGCTCTTCTTTAGATAAACATCCTAACGTGACATGAAAAGCCAGACAGAGCTCTGGTTTCCGTTGGCTTCTTCAGGTTTACACATCTAACTTCTACATGCATAAAAGTAGGGATATGAACCCCACCTTTGAAACTTGGACTCTTCCAGACAGCTACACTAATAGCGTCAGCAAATCTGGGGAGGCAATAAGGAAAAATGGTGCTGGAAGAGCTAATAGACACATATGAAAGGTCTTTGCAGAGGCAGTAATTACTAAAGAACCATGCTGCGTGTCTTGCAAGGCCAGTCTTGTGTATCTTTACCTGATTTTAATCAAAGACAGCTTCTGTTACAAAAACACCTAAAAGCATTTTTTCATGCGTCACAGGTAGTGGTGAAAAATGCTGTCACAGAAAAAGACCAAGATCAGAAAAATTCTCAAAGCGTATAATTCGGAACATTTAAAGAGCCATCTGATACTATCACCTTGTATTTTATTTTGCATTATAACCTGTCCTGGGGTAATGGGTCCATTATAATTTATTGATATTGATGGAGGTAAAGATTGTAGAACATGAAAGGTCCTGTCAAGAAATCATCTAATTTCCATGGGCAGGATACCTAATATCTTAATACTTTTGGAGCTGCTGGCTGTTTGGTAGGAGATAAGTATGTCACTGTGAAAACTGAGTTTTGCAACTGATATTAGAAATCTGAAAATTGAATTTTAATGAATGCTACAGAAGAGCTTGCACTGAAGAAGATACTGTCAGTTATTCAGTTTTTCAGGTTCTGATAAAGTCACCTCAGGACTTCATTTGAAAAGTTCTCTTAGCTTATGAAAGAATGAAGGAAAAACTTGTAAAATAACTTTGAAAGAGAGCTGAGGGTTCTTTTTCAGCTTCAAAGCATTTTTGTGTGCTCTCTTCATTGATCTGAGACAGCAAGCTGCCTCACTCTGAACAAACTGATGATGACACCAGCCTTTTTCTTAGCAGAAGGGCTGCTGAAAGATGATTTAAAGGAGGAATTTCAGATCAGGATATAATTACCAAGAAATACAGCTTAACCATGGTTTTCATGGTTCCCTTTACTTGCAGGTGGAAAGTATTTTCTCAAGGCTTTATTCTTCATATTCCAATTTGTCTTGTTAGACTGTTGACCTTAACAGCAACACTTTAGTCACATTTGGAGAACTGTTGCAATGTAATGGGACGTGACAAATAACCGAGAGCAGAGGTGCTATAAAGAAGCAGCTCTTATGGAGGTCTGTTGACAACCCATCTATCTAACCCAGGCAGCAATAAAAGTGTCTGTCTGTTAGAAAGTTAAAGAAGAAAAAAAAAAAAAAAAAAAAAGGGTTTCAAAATTCTAGCAAGAACTTCAAAATATGTAATATGTTGAGGCAAAAACAAATCTGAATTTTTTAAATTCCTGTCTGCAAACTCCTTTTGGCTTCAGTGCTAATATTACATTATTCAATACTGTGGTACATGTGTGATATCATTAATGCCTTCTGAGAAAGCAGAAATAAAAGGACAAAATCAGAACAACATATTACAGTTCTGCAGAAAGGGCATGCCTGGCCATTTTTTCTCCCAGAAAGTATTTATTCAATTCAAAAAAACCTTGGAAAATGTTTAATTTTAATAAAATTCTACTGTTTCTCTCAAAAGCTAGCTCCGTTGGTTATACCTTCATTCCTAGCTTGGACAGGGCTTTGTACACCTTGCTCTACCCTTCCACAGAGAACACCTCGTGGTGACAGCCCTGTCCCTCCTTGGCCTCCAGGAGGGTTTTGTGCCTTCTCCCTTTTTAAAAGGAAAAACTGCTTCTTGAGAAGAGATTTGGCTCCTGATCCTTTGGTTGTCAGCAGCGTCCCCATCCAACTGAGCTCACCCCTTGCAGAACCATTTCAGTTCAAGGGAGAGAAATAATAGTGACTGAAGTTCAGGGAAAGAGGAGAAGGAGTGGGAGCATGTCTTGCACATCTCGGTATGTTCAGACCAGGTGTTTTAATGCAAAAAGGAGAGATAAGGGCAGGGAAGAGAGATATTTAATTAAACATTTCTGCCTTTTTGATCTAAAAAGGCACTGTTAGCTGTTAACTCTCGTTTGTCTGGTTCTGCACTGATCTGCTGTTTTTTCTGTGGCAGTTTCTGGAAAATTACAGATATCACCGGTGCTGCAATTCAGGGACTGGGGTAGCTGAAAACCATATGTTTAAATAAAATATTTCTGTGCTTTTCCTTCCAAAAGATGCTTGCACCGAGCCATTGCACAGCTGATCTCCTCTGCTCCATACAGCAGATACCAGGGAGTCACTCGTGCTTGTTCTACCATCAGCTTTTCTCTTTCCCCCAGGTTGCAGAAGGCAATGGGACAACATCACGTGCTGGCCTGAAGCCCAGGTGGGAGCAGTTGTGGTGAAGCCATGCCCAAAGTACTTCAGATTCCTCACCACTTTTATTGGTAAGATAGCTCATGTCGCTGAAATGGTTTGGTGGCTTCACTTCGTATCACAGGGGAAGCTTCTGGTATAGCCAGAGGGAGAACAAACTCAGAGGGACAAAGGATTTGCACAAGGTAAAGAAGGTTTCCAAGCCATGCATGGATGTCCAAACCATTAGATCATCCTCCCTGTCTTCTTCCAACACAACGTACTACTCGGTGTCATAGGGATACAAAAGTGGTTCCTGGTGAAATCCAATAATATGGATGTTGTGCAGCAAGAATTTAATCAACCTATGTAATAGTATGTTTGTTGTACAAAATGGACAGTTTAGCACTGTAGTTAGTTAAGTCTCTGACATAAAATAAACAAGCTGAAACTGTATGTAATAAAGTATTTTTCCACTGAAATGACTAATTTGGCCATTAGCCAAGAAATTAACCTGACAAATAATGGGCAGGGAAGGTTAATGGAGAAAGCAGCTTAACATATCGGTTGGCATGTTCTGGGAAACTTTAATTTAAAACTCAGCTCTCAAGGGCAATGCAACAACAGGACTCTGTCTCCTGCTAGTTTATGGTCATTGTTTACTATTTTCATTATAGTAGTCCTTCAGGCCTCCACAGAGAAAGAAGCCTTTTGGTGCTGGACATTATGCACCAAGCTGATAAGTCTCCACTTTTACAGGATTATAGGCAAACACACATGATAGGTTATGAACAGGAGTAAGAATAAAATATCGTCCAAGACTTGCCCAAGACCACACCAAAAGCCTTGGCAGAGCCAGAAGGGAAATCCCACATCCCTGGAGTCCTATCCTTGTGCTGTAACCTCTCTGTTCCAAAACTCCCCAGTACTTCATTGCTGTTGCATCAACACCCAGGGAAAGCAGACAGAGGCTGCTCCAATACCACATCTTGCAGGACAAAACCGCTGCACATTGGTCCAGCCATGTGAAAGAACTGCCTGCAGTTGATGCTGTGTGCCCTCCTTTTCTGAGCACAACATGATCTCACTGGGTTTTAAAAACCCAGCAGTGAGTTAAACAGGAAGAAAAAATCTCCCAACAAAGTTTTTCTAATACTTCATTCCACCAGAGCAGGACAATAAGGAAAGTGTGATATATATATGCTATGACAGGCTTATAAGACTCAGTCAAGTTGCCTACTCAGGCTCCCCTGCAGAAGGGTGCAACTCTCCCATATCATTGAATGTCTCCGATAGTTAAGAGCATCTCAAAAGACCTATGCTTAAGGCAAGTGAAGTGTTCCTAGTCTGGGAGAAGCCCAGACTCCACCAAGATCAATCAGGGCATCACCTGGGCCTTGTGTGCACCTATCTCAATGTGCCAGGCCAGGAGCAAGCCTCAACTACAAGCCAACCCATGTCCTTGCTCTGCCTACCCATGTTGTAGCATGGCTGCTGGCGTTTGTGCTGTTCTGTCAGCAGAGAGCTCAGCAAATGTTATCTGGCCTCACAGCTGGCAATGTGCAATGATTGTACTTTGTACAAGGCAGATGTGATCATAAATAAAGGGAGGGTAAGATTGCCTCTTGTTTTACAGGATTTCTTACAAAATTAATGTCATTAAAGTTTGTAAAGCAGTTCTTCCTTTGTAGTAGTGAGTATCATTGAATAGCTTTCAAGGAAATCAATCATCTAGTAAATGTTTATGTCTTATGCTTTGATCCTTTTGCAGGAACATGAAAGCTTATACCAAAGTTGTGAGCAATAAAAGATCTTCTCTATGTTTATAGCAAGAAAAGGGTGAGATATTGGGAAACAAAGAGTTAATGTGATTTTCCTGCTTAATGGAGAATATACTCTTCAAATGACTAATATCCTATCTCATGGTAAATAAAGGACAAAATATTTTGTGGTATTTAGAAACCTTAAAATGCCTAGCATAGTCCTGATGTCATTTGACATTAAATTTTTATGCCATTCACAAATCCAGAAGATTTTCATTATTTTATGACATTCGTCAGTACCATGTGAAGGCGATGGATGAAAATATTTTTGGAAGCTTTCGTTATTTAAGTGCACTACTTGCTATCTCTTTACCAGAGTATTCTAGCTTTCTTTCAATACATAGAAGATGACATTTGTAATAGGGACTCGCTTCCTGCAGTTTATCCAAAAGCAAATTGTCCATCCTGCACAAGTTAAACAGTAAAAAACAACACTGACCTTTTTTAAGCTTCAGCTATGAGGTGAATTGCTTAAGGAGGTGGGGGTGGGAATAACCAACATTGCTGCACTCAAATCCTGCTCAACAAGGGTGCGATCATTCTGGATTTTGGGATTGCCAATCTCCTTTTTTCCTCTGGTGCTCTAAATTTCCTTTTGCTCTACTTTCCCCTCCCTCATGATTGCATTTTGCTTCTGTTCCCTGCTCTGCTTCCCATGCTTGTGCTGAGTGAGCTTGCTGACTGTAAGGACTGCAGTTCATCATTAATTCTACTGTATTTGTATTTTCAAGCCACCTAGAATAGACCAGTCTGAATCCTGCATTTCTGCAGGCAGGTAGTGCCTGCTTCTAGAGTCACCAAAGAACTGCAGTTTCCCTGTGCACCTTTATATGTGTGTGCACTTTTGCAGTTCAACTCAAAATCCGTCAATATTGGGCAAATGCCTTGAAACAATGCCATCACAGTTCTCAGATATCATCACAGCATCACCTGTATCTTCCCTCCTCTATTCCAAGAATTCCTGATTTCCCCCCATTCTCCAATAAATAACGTCTTCATCCGCTTATTTGTTTTGTTCATCCTCATCACTTTTGCACCAAACACCAACTCTCTCCCAGTGTTAGAAATATGCTGCCAGATGTTGGGCATGAGTGATACTAGGAAAAAGAATTTGTTGGCATTGATGGATCCCACACCATGAATTTATACTTTTGCCATATACTTTTGAGTAGAGAGGGCACAACCTCACAGGTTTAGCCAAACTGTTTGTGATGGTGCTGCCTGGAACAGACATTGTCATCAGTGCATTTTTAGGTAGATGGGAAGCCATCGGAGATACTAGCTGGCATTACCACCCAGCACTGATTCATGCCCTGCCATCCTCCTGTTGCAGTTAGACATAACCTGCTCCAGCGGATTGAAGTTCTAAAACAATATCACAAGAAGACAATGGAAATTCTCAGATAACTATTGTGACATTCATGTGCAAATAATAATAATAATTATAAAAAAAAGATAGTGTAAGGAAGCAGTCAGGAAACTGGTATGGAAATTTGCCTAATACATCACCGATCACCGGTTGTGAAAAATACGAATTTATTTGCCCACCTGAAGCACCTATTAAGTTTCCTCATATCCTCTCGAATACTGGAAATTGTCATTCCTCAGTCATATTCCTTGTACCAGTCAGATCCTTGGGCCAGGTTTAGTACCTGGAAGGCTCCTGAGATAAACTGTGAGCCACTGCAGCAGAGGGGAATTAAAGACCAACTTAGAAATATTATTTGATGAGTTTTTAAAGTGATTAGTTGATATTAAGGATCTGGGCCATTGCTAGGACTGCTTCTATATGTTCTTCTGCTGGACCCACCATGTCGTGTGCAGTGAGCCTAAGAGGTAGAGAGGGAAAGAGAAGGGACCATGTAGCTCATGACTGCCACCACAGTGAGGGATTCAATTCTGCACCTGTTCACCAAATATTCAGTTATGATTTGTGCATTATGAGCTATAAAAGCAAGCCATGACTTGGTTGGTATTGGTCTCAGGTGAATCTTGAGTTATCTCAGTAAAATTATGTCCCTTCCTCTGAATGTCGTTACTAAGAATGCTGTCCATCTGGCTCAGGTAATTTCCTGGCTTCAAGCTGCTGCTTTTTGTCCCGTTTAGCAGTCCCAAATCCTACATGCTGCAAAGCAAATTCTCCAAGTCATATCTGGCTTTGGCTTTCCATGGAGGTTATGCTTTACTGCTACCTTATCTTAGAATAAGCATAAAACTGTCTGTGCTTATCATTGACAGCTTTTACATGCAGTCACAGTTTGCTGGGCTGATTTCCATGGTGCTCATTGTGTGGGTTTCACCCAGTTCTCAAGGCAAGAATTAGAGTAGGATGGGAGTCATGTCACCAGACTCATGTGGCTAACACCAGCTACAAAAGTTGGCAGTTGTATTGTGCAACACCTCTAAGGTCCATATCTGTGTACAGCAACAGTAAGCCTTTAGGTTTGCAGTCTTTTCTCTTAAACAGGAATTTCAAAATGATATCTATCAGCATTGATTAATGAAAGCAGCAAGCTTTTATTCTTCTACATGAAGACTGGGATCTAAAAGTTCTAGGCTTCTTGAGAAAGATGATTCGGTCTGGTCAGGGGGTTTATAAATTCCTGAATTTAAACAAGAGCGTGTGTTAATAAAGATGGGTTTTCTGTCGATTCAGCCTTGTCCCTCTCTGTCTATATGGTGCAGGCAATCAGGGTCAGTATCCTCTCACCTAGTGTCAGCTATATGAAAGGTCAACATTTAATCATTTAATTGCCTCCAGATGTATGGATTTTCTCCTGAAGTCAACAGGGAGGCACATCCCATCTATCCTGGAGGTAATTCCCTGTAGTTTGAATCAGCCTCTGATTTCCTCACTGCCTATGGAGTAATTCAGATAAGATGCTTAGGATGTCAGCTGTAGGTGGACCAAATCTGCTCATCCACAGACACATAGGTAAAATTTTCAGATTTATCTAAATAATGTGTATATTCAATATCATTGCAAGTTTTATACAAATATTGACTTATATTTAAAGAACTTTGTGACAAATTCTTCTCTGGGTTTACAGTCTTTTAAACCTGGAGTAACTCAAATTCATAACAGCATTAACATTCAGAATCTGACCTAAGTCCTTAAACAAGCCCCCTCCTGCATAAGCAGAGCCCCAGGAATTGCCTAAGAAATTATGGCTTTTCTTATGTTACTGCAGATGTTTATATTGTAATCCATCATGAAGATTAAGTCTTCATGGTTTTTGATTTTTGCATGTCTTCCATCATTTTAAACTTGCACATTCATAATCTTCTGTCAGATAGCTTTTTCTTTTGAATTTAAATGGTATTTTTCTCTCTTGACATATTTCAATTCAACAAATATCAATCAAAAGTTTTTTTGTTATCTTTTGTCATTCAGTTTTTTGATATTGTGCCCAAAGTTACTTTAAATACCATTCGATCCTAGGTACATCTGAGTTAATGTGAGCACTTACACACAAGACATGGCTCATGTCATTCCTGGCCTGTGACTGATGGCCTTTTAACAAATTCAGTATGATGGACAGCAAAGATTTAACTCTGTCATCTCATTTTTCTTCGTGATTCATCTGCAGAGAGCTTTGGAAATGGTAGCTTCTCTCTATACCTCCACTTTGAAAGACATCAACTAATCTCTTGTAGCATTATCTAACTTTACTAGGGCGGAGGCAATCAAGTCAGATCCTTTGGATATATGTCATTTACTGTTAACATCCCAGTCTTAGTGGTGCAAGCTGAAGCAATACCCAGATATCAGAGCTCCCCACCCCTCCGGTTCTGGAGCACACCCGCCCCCCTACAAAACTGCACAGAGCAAAGGGAAGAGCTCCTCATGAAATAACATGGGAATGAGCCACCTGCAGATATTGAAGCAAGTGGCTTAACAGACTACTGTGCATAGCTCCACTGATGTCACCTGCAAGCTTGCGGAGTCCTCACATGCCCCACGACAAGTCCTTCGAAAACACTTGAGTCCCTATTGGCTCAGGGTGGGTCTTGGTGCAGAGAATAGCCACGTCCTGGGATAATCAAATGAAATTTATAAGTAGGACATGGATACAGACCCGGGGAATCTGATATTTTGCTGCCTTTCTGTGTGATTATTTAAATAAACAATCGAACTCCTTCCACCAAACCGTAGGCACCTAACAGCTAGGCGTCCAAGCTGAACTCCTTGTCTAATTTTTCCCTCCAGCCAGTGGGAAAGAGAGGCAGTTGCAGGGCATGGGTTACCCATCAACATGTGGTAGGAAGGGATGAGATGACCTTTGGAGGTCTGATAAAGCCTCTACAGGGAACCTTACATTTCCATGGCAAAAGTTAAGTGGGATGAACCGTAATCTTTTGCTCATGCAAAGGAGATCTCTAATGATTAGACTTAAAAAATAAAATAAAATAAAATGCAGAATCATAGTTATTTCCCCAGTCTCCAAAAATTATTATCATTTACTTGAAAAACATTTTAATTCCATCTCTTGAACCAGCATTATTTTCCTCAATTTCTGTCCTCCTTTTTTTTTATCTTGCTTTTGAAATTGGAAAGAAAACAGAACAAAATGGGGAGAGGGAGGAGCAGATGTCAGATGAGGAGAAGACATTACCACTATCATTGAGAACCCCAAAGTGAACCAGAACCACTATTTATTTACTACAATATGCATTTAAGAGGAAACAAGCAGATGAGTGTATCTGTTATGCAGGTTTGCTGAGAGAGCCCTCAGCATCCTCGGGTGCCAAGCAGCCTCAATCCAAATGTTCTTTCCTATCACAAAGACAAAATTGCCAGGAAACATTCTCATTTACCTGGAATTGTGCCAGTTATTTGCACAGTCCACCCTGGAAGTCACAGAAAAGAGGCTAGGACAGCCAATGCTCCTGCTGCTTGTGCTCATCAGGGCAGCTGCCAAGCACTCTTTAACACTCATTTTGCTTATTTGTCACATACAACAGAAGGCCCAACTCAGAAATCAGTGCTGAATTTCTCTATTTCCATAGATCAGTGTTGATCTTTTTATCTGCACTTATCTGCATGTAAGAGTGTACCCTTCATGTTAGCTGGCTCCAGCAGTGTGCAGTGGTGTAATTGACTGAAGAAACAGGTGGCTATCTGGACGTATGGCTTAATAAAGCTTAGTTTTGCTTTAGACCTTTGAGATTTGTTTGCAGCTGAGGTGTCATGACACATTTGCCCTGCTTCTCTGAAGGTCTGACGCTGAGAAGGTCATGTACACCCAATGATGCCAGTGCATGCTGTGTTGTGTGTCTGTCGTGAGATCCTCAGATTGAAAGCCTGCTGTCAGCCCATGGCTTGTGGAGTTAATACCTCCACTTATCCAGAACTGTTCATTTTATTCTTGTAAATACTTCCTGGTATGCTATGACTGCAGTGTCTAAAGATCTAATGAGAAATTTGTCCCAGAGTTTGACAGCTCTGTTTTTATTGTGAGAAAACAAACAGTTTGCAAAAGGTGCCTAATTAAGGGGAACATGTGATGTTAAGAAAGGAGGAAATATCAGTATTTGTTAAGGATTCAGATCTTCACTGAGAAATGTAATGTGCAGGAAGGTGAAAGGAAGAGAAAGGAAAATGGAGGATTTCCCAAAATCAAGGGTGCAGTAAGCTTTAGGGTATCAGCAACGTGGAAGTAATAACTGCAGACCAAGTGATGTGAAAAAGAACAAATGAAGAAACTGAAGGCTGTGACTGTTACGTGATGTGCTGACACCATGCCATGATTTGTTTGTCTGTTTGACATACCATGTTGGCAGAAATTGTACCAAAAGAATGATCTTGCAAGATCATGACTGAGGCAGATAAAGCAAGTTTGGAAAATATCTTTGCCATGACTTACCACATAAGTTTCTCCCAGACTTAGCCACTTCTGTATCCAGTTAAGGACAAGCTGTAGCTCTGTCTGAAAGTCTCAGGTGTTTCCCAGTAATGATAGGACAGATCAATAATAAAAATGGAACTACACATGGTCCAGTGGGCTCAGCAGCATCTCAAGAAGAGTAAATGATAAGAAATGCTATTGCTTTAATAGCTTCTGCTTGCAAACGTCGATTTCTGACCATGGAATATGATGAAAGAAAAGCAGGACAGATTACTACTTAGAGCAGACCTTCCCCTCTCTTTTAGAAGCTATTACAGGAAAGGGCAAGAGAAGCAAGAGGGAGACTAAAGAGAACATCCTTTAGCAATGAATGACTGGCCTCAGATCTCTTTGTATGAATTTAGTCTCCCATTAAAAGCCAGTAAGAGACTTTCTCCCACTAAGATCAAAGATTTAAAATCTCACCTATGACACAAACTTTCAGATATATTTCTGAGTCTGAAGTGTGCATTTGAAACAGGTGAGAGGTAAAAAATAATTAAGCAAGAGAAAAACTTTATGAGAGTTTGACATATGCAAGAAATTGCTTGGAATACAGTTATCTCTCTGTATTTATTCAGATCACCTGTTCAGTTTTTAACTCCTACCCAGATCAAACACCTTTTATAAAGAAAATGTTCCGTTTCTATCTCAGCTGCATTGACTCCTCACTTCTCCTTCACTATGCCATGAATGAATCATCTAGGTCCTCTACCAGGCCCTTTACTGGTGGGTATAACACAAGCTGAAGTGTTGTTTTGATTCATGTCTCTTCCACATCATTCCCAAATACATATATACATCAGGAAATTGAACTAAATGTTTTACATGACTGTGTTCCTGTCCAAGAAATTCTATCCCAAATCATAAATTGTGTGCAGTGTTTTGCTGTAGAAGAATGTCTCCATTTTTTCCTGAGGAATGGCAATGAAGATGAATATTCACTGCAGAGCTTGAGTTAGACAGCTTGTATAGGCCTATGAAGATCCTGGAGACAGAGGAGGAAGCCTAGAAATTGACCCTCTGTGCTGCTTGTGTAGGCCGCAGAGGGAGCAACAGAAAGGCCAGAAGACTTCATGGAACGTGAAGCTGAGCAGGTCCATCAGGTGATAGTGGGGGTATTCAGACCCAAAGGAGAATTCCACCATCATTGGAGCTACGTATGAATAAAAGCATGGGTGGAAAGTATTCAAGGGGAGTAGCTAGATTAAAACTTTTCATACTAGAAAAATATGGATTCAAAGGGTGTAAGTGAGAATGTTGTGGAGAAAGTAGGTGGAGAATGATTGTTTCATGGTGTACAAGAGAAGAGGTATAAAATGAAATTTTCCATCAGCGGGTCTAAAATAAGCAAAGGTGGGGGTATGTTTTCAGACATCATATAAAGAAATGTTGGGGCTGATACACCTGGAAGGTACAAGTGGAAGCCAGAAATGTAAAGAGCTGTCAGAATCATTAGAAAGAGGTAAGATAAATTCAGAGTGTAGGAATAAGGTAAGTTCAGTGGTTAAGTGTATGGAATACGAGCCCATGCACAACCTCCATTTGAGGGAGCTGAGAAGATATTTGCCCCATTACCAGAATATGCAAGATGCAAATCCGTAATGTTATTTAGCTGCTTAACTTGCCCTGCTTCACAGGGAGCTTCAACAACTCTTTGCCCAAATTGGGGAAAAAGAAAAGGGAGGAAAAGACAAAAATATGTCCTCCCTGTCTCCAGATCAATATCAATACTGTCAATTCATTGTTATTTGTAGGTTCAATGGAAAAAGGTAAGTGTAGTGTCGGACAGAAAGAGGAGTATGCTTTTTTTACATAGAAGGAATTGAATTAAAACAATTAATAAAATCTTAATATGCAAAAGCTGAAGTAAAAACAGGAGTACTTGGACAGTCTTTTCATGAGTTTATGGGTTTGGGTCTTTTTCCTTTTACTGCTTTTTAATGCTAAAAAGAAATGTGGTTTTTTTAACAGATATCAGGCAAAAAAATATCTCCAAATGTTGCCAGTCCTGCTTGTTTTCACTGAGAGGGATTTCCTTCCCTCTCTCATTGCTGCCCAGACCAGAGTTTCTGAATCACCCTGCAAGCAAGGAAAAGCCACTTAGGATAGGTGCGAGGCGTGTGCCAGATTTAATACACCCATACAAGCTAATTGGAAGGAAAGACAGGAGCATTCGGCTAATTGCTTACAACCATCAATTCCATTTTCATAACAGGCATGCCATCAAATGTGCAGATTAGCAAATTAGTGAGGGGATTGTGAACTCTAAGGAAGTGTTTGCTTAAACCAGGAGCAGCTGCTGGGCCAGATGGCAAAGTCCTGTCCTTCAGCAGACGTGCTACCAGAAAGATGGTAAAGTGTACGGAGGAAATGCAATCTCTCCTCGTGCTTCATATACATGACTGTTAATTGCCGTGACACATTGCAAGCAGATTTTTCAAGGAATGCAGGCAGAGGTAACACATGAGCACCATGTATAAAACCCAGCAGTTTACGCAGACTTGGATGGGCGATCTTGTCACCATATGTGATTAACTTTGCAGTTGGGTAGCATGTAGCATGCTGTAGACTGGCTGGTGTAGATCTTGAGAGAGGCGCTTCTGGGGCTGCTGGGGCTCAACCTGAAGCCACTGACACGTTTGCACTTTCATACACTACATCTGTTCATATCTGGGGCTGGAGCAAGAAATATGGTGACTTGATTCAACATTTACAGCCCATCATACTACGCATGAGCCTTTAAGGCACTGTTGCAGTATAACTTCATGAAAACTGGTTATTCAGGCCTGCAGCTTTACCCCTTGCCTTTCAATAGTGCTTTATGCCTTGACTGTCATAAACTGATATAAACGAGCCAAAGGTGCAGCCTCATATTTATACTTGTAATTCTCTTCTGTAAGCAGTGGCTTTTATGTCACCAGTTAGTGCACCGTCCTGGTTCTCCAGCAGTAGCTATAGTTCCTCTAGCTTGTAGAAAGATTACATTTGTACATTATATTTGCCCGCTCGAGAACTTTTTTTTCTTTTCTTTTCTTTTCTTTTCTTTTCTTTTCTTTTCTTTTCTTTTCTTTTCTTTTCTTTTCTTTTCTTTTCTTTTCTTTTCTTTTCTTTTCTTTTTTTCTTTTCTTTTCTTTTCCAGATTTCTGCACTGTTATTTTGTTATTTTGCTTTCTTTGTACATCCATCCACTCCTACATGCAGGGAGCCTTATGAAAAGGTCATTATCTTGTTCCCTGTAAAACCTCATCTTTAAACACCTTTGTCCTGATATCTGCAAAGAGAAAAGGCAACACCCAGCAAAGGACTTCTGTTACATGTAAGGCTCCCATGCATAAGTGAGCTTCTAAAGTAATGAGACCCTTCTTGCACTTTCTAATTGCCTTTGAATTTTCTAAACGTGGCCAAACTGAAACACAGGAGGCTCTGTCTCAACATAAGGAAACGCTTTTTTACAGTGAGGGTGACCAAGCACTGGAGCAGGTTGCCCAGAGAGGTTGTGGAGTCTCCCTCCTTGGAGGTGAGATGTCTAAGGACAGTCAAAAGCCATTGGACATGGTCCTGGGCAAGGAGCTCTGGGTGGCCCTGCTTGATCAGAAGGGGTGGACCAGATGACCTCCAGAGGACCCTTCCAACCTCAGCCAGTCCGTGATTCTGTGAAATCAGGAAGCTGAGTTCTGGCAAAACATGTTGTGGGGTTACTGTTATCATAGATGACAGTTAGTTGTGGGTTTTTTTTTTTTCCTTTTTTGTTTTTTCTTTAAGTAGAAAACCTCATCTCTCTGAAATGGATATGGCTTTTAGGAGTAAGTGCACTGGTTTGACAGTTTGTAATATTTCTGATAAAAATGAAATACAAAACCTACAGCAGCTTCATTTCATGTCTGGGATAGGGAAAAAGCTGTTAACCAGTACACCTCCTTTCCCTCTCAAAAACTGGAGATTCTATTCATACCAGGAACTTAAGCCTCCTTTTTCCACAACTCAGAAGAGATCCTAGAGTACAAACCTACTGGCTGTGGGATGCTTTCCAGTACTCACAATGGATCTCCTCCACTGTGCATTGCTAATTACATGTTACTGAGGTGTAAACCCCAGTCCCCTTTCTCACTAATTCTGCAGGAATACAGTTGGAAAAGATTTAGTTTCAGTCCAATAGGAAATGAAAAAGTACTGGAAGAACTGTGAACTTTCACAGGCTGAAGATGCTGAGTCCAGAAGCTCTTTTCCACTACTGTAGCCATTTCCACTACTGCCACATCTTGCATCTTCAATGTACTTCATTAGTGCATCATTCTGGGGAAAATTAATATTACATAAAAAGTTAATGGGAAACTATCCTGGAAAATTGCCTAAAAAACTCTTGGTGCCTTGAACACTTGCCTTCCTATTGACAGAAGAGCAGACTTTATTACTAAAGCCTTACTAAAGACCCAGGGAGGACAAACTAACTGGTTGCAGTTTCACTGGAGGTCTGTGACAGAGCTGAGCTTTGAGCCTGTAGCATAAAAATCTCAGTTTAATGCTTCAGTCTAGAGTTCTCTGCCCATCCATTAGGCAAACCTCAGAGTAAGAACCAAGCTTGTGAGGCATTTTTCCAAGTTTCATGTTCATTTTCAGCAGAAAGTAATCAACCTAATGTTAAGTAGTAATTAGAAATGTTGTTTGCTCTGAAGGGAGGCATCATCTATCACTTGAGCCAAAATTGTAGTGTGGTAAAATCTATATCTTCTAACCTTGTAGTTTTTGTACCTCTCAGGCATCTAGCACAGAATATCAGAGTTAAAAAGATTTGTTGTATCAGACCATGCGTTTGAATTTGTGCATCAAAAGTAACATGAGCAGCAGAGGGTGGTAGAAAAACTTATCAGGGAAGTGAGATTCCCTAAAATAAGGGAGGAAATATATATATTTTTTTAATTTCAGTGACGCTATATCATTTTGTTTCCCTCTGCCTTAGTTTCCACACCTGCTGAAGCATTAAGACAATTTTGAAAAGTACTCTTGTGAGTAGTGAGAAGAATTATAAAAAAAATCAAACAGTTATAGGGAAGTACACTTAAAATGAAGAAATATGAGGAAATGAATGAAGCTGAAACTGGCACCCCTTCATTCACTGACAATAAGAAGCAAAGAATCAAAACCACTATGAAAACTAAAGACATCCCCAGAGGGGAGGAGTCTTGAGCAGGAAATAGGAAGCAGAAAAATTCAGATAATGGGATCCATTGTATTGGAGAAGAAATAACATAAATTATATAACACCTTTAAAAAAAATAAAAAAATAAATACTGAACAGTCACGGCCTTGATCTGTTTGCACGTGATCTCTTATGATCTTGATATGAACCTTTGTAAAAAGAAATGCAAACAATGACCACGCAGAAAAAGCTTGAGGAACAACAAACCACCAAACTGCTGAAGTTAACTACAGCTAACAACAGCTGTTGAAAGGAACAAAGGCACCAGAGCCTTGATGGTGTTCAGATCTGTCGTAAGGAGGAATTACAGGGGCAAGTTTCAGTGTCAAAATCCACCTATCACAGGGATTCAAGAACTGGATTAAGTCAGGGGATAGGCTGCTGCTGATTTCAGTGCAAGATAGGTGTATGGTTAGAAAGATGTTCAGATGACTCAGTAGTCAGAAATTCCTGGAGGTGATGCTTGGATATTTTCATGACTCATAACAGCAGAATTGATTTTCTCCTGTTTGCAGTTTTATTATTCCTGTGTGCAAAGATTGCCATTGCTGGAAATGTTTGCAAAGCTCTCAAGTTTCGCCAACATAATTCTTCATCTAGGAAGTCATAAATGAGTTTTGACTGTTTACAATTTGCTTATTCTGGTTTCTTGTACCAGCTTTCCCGTCAGGGATGGCAGGCAGTTTTATGTGATAAATGACACCAAAGGAATGCCAACAAGTCAATATGTGAAATTTTATAAATTGACAATACAGTGGTATGATTCACATGAGATGGACTGAGTAGGGATCGGTGGTCAGAGAAGGTACTGGCAGAATTTGCAATTTGCTTTTTGATGTACTGCTTCTTTGTTGCTTCTGTCTGACAAACGTCCATCTTGTACACATGTTAAAACAGGCAATACAGATGATCAGTGTCTGTTTTCTCTTCCCTCATAGCCAAATTTTGAAGTATTTGTTTCTCAAACAAGAGTGCAGTACGTTTCCTGGGAATCACATTTGAATAAAGTTCAGGATGCGCCTTGTAGGCGAGGTCTGGGTTTTGAGGACTGTATTCAGTTCCCAGCTCTCTCACCTTACTTGCATAACATGAAATGAGCGCTTTATCTATCCCTGCCTTGGCTTCTCACAAGCAAAGTGAAAGCTGTAAATACTTCACTGCTCTGGTTAGATGAAAAGATTTCCAGGAACAGAGACAATAAAGCTCTCAAGCAATATCCTTGCATTGCCCACAACCAAGGGACTGAGTCCAAGTGGTATTATGGTACCATTAGAAGAGATGTTTTGTGGGCATCTCAGTATGAGTATATGAGTTTATGACCCAATTGGTCCCTCCTGTTTATGTGTTATGTGTAAGATGAGTACTTCTTAACAGAGAAAAAGTATGAGACTTTTACTCTGTTACAATAAATGTGATCTGGCATTTGAATTAACCAAAGGCAAACATGTTTAAGAGCAAGCCCAATGTTTCTTTTGTTAGTCATCCTTTTCTCTTTCTTCCAGGGAATGTGACCAGGAATTGCACAAGTCAGGGCTGGACAGATGTGTACCCTGCGCCGTATGCTGTAGCTTGTGGATATGATTCCAACAGCACTCCAGGGGAAGAGGTCTGTAAACCTGCATAGGTGGACATCATGACTTACCAGGGATAGATAGCAGTATCACATGACCTTCTGATCCATGATTTTTTCCATTCCCAGTCTAATGCCTCAAAAAGAAGGATCCCCTTGAGGATCTCTGGAAGCAGAGATCAAGTGTCTGGTCAAAGAGCCAATCCTCCATTTGATTTCCAGGGGAGTGGCAGGAGCTCAGCACCTAAGAAGATCAGACCAGTGTCTCTGTGATGCCAAAGTATAACTTCAGGTGCTTGATTTTCCATGCTCAAGTTTGAAACAAGCCCTCCCTTGAGATATTTATATTTATCCTTGAGTAGGTATGGTAATTCCAGTATTTCTAGGCCAATATAAGCATCAAAAGATCAGAAAGGATAAACCAATATAAATCATTTGCCATAAGTGCTACTCTGCTGATCTCAGGCAGCTAAAGTTCTAGAAAACTGTAGGGAACATGCAAATTTTCAGGCCATGTTACTGAATTTTGCAAGGAAATCAACAAGCTGTCTGGGATATTGCCTGTATGTAAATTAGTAATCACTAACCTAGGTGTAATTCATTTTCATATATTATATTGTCATTAGACAGAAAGGAATTTATTACTGGTTTGCTGCATGCTGAAACATGAAGTGTAAAGTCTAAAGAGACTTTCTTGCTTCACCAAAGTGAAGCAAGAAAAGGTCATGCTAGAAAAACATTCTCTTTTACTACTACCATATATTTATATTAAACCTATGTCCATGTTTTTTTTCCTGCTGTATGGCATATGTCAGTGCTTGTGAATACTGGACATAAGAATCTTAATAATGAATAAATATCTATGGTGAGTGGTCTTTGTGTATGGCTACACATTACAAAGGCACTCAAAGAGTTAACAGAAAATCTAAGCTGAACTTAACCAGCCTTAATAGTAAAAGAATATGGAAAATACCAAGGGGAAAGTTACACAAAGAATTGCAGGGACCTACTAAAGAGAGAGCTTTAGTCTGCCTTCAAAGTCAGCCACCACTTCACATCCTCAAGTGTCCCGTTCCTAAGATCGAGTTTTGTGGCACTGGCTGCACATTGTGAAAGCCATCCTTACGGGTCTGCACTGAGAAGACCCTCCACCAAGAGCTCTAGTTTATGTTCCAGCTGCAAAGGGATTTGGGAATTCCTGGGACATGCTTTGGCAACCCAATGGATTGCGGCGCTGCCAGAGTGCTGCGTTACCAAGAGAACATGTATTGTGTTCTTTTAATTCTTTCTTAATTATTTTCTCTTGATTTCCACAGTTTTGTCATGCTGTTGAAGTCTAATTTGTGTGAAAGGTGGCTGAGAGGGGTGAACACGCAGTACTAGCCTGTGAGGAAGAACAGATTGTTGTTGTTGTTGAATTGGCTGTCAGTTTGGGGAGGAAGAAATAAAGGGAATAGAAAAAAAAAAAAAAGAACAGCAGGCTGTATGGGACATGAGGTCCAGAGTAGACTGATAACTATCCATGCCTAAAACACTTCATGAACTTTAAACATCTACTGGTCTCAAGTCAGAAACAGCAAAAAAAAAAAAAAAAAAAGAAAGAAAAAGAAAAAGAAATAACGGCTATGTATAAGATTTTATTTGTGAATTCTGGCAGTTCTTAGGAAGCAGAAGACATAGGCACCAAAGCAGTGCCTTTATGATCTCTGCAGTGGTAATGATTCCTTCTCCAACCTGACCTTGAAAACCCCTATATTAGCAAATGGGGGGTTGTTTTGCTGTCCCATTGTCAGACAAGATGCAAAGCTTCCCCATTGTGTGCCTCCATATAGTCAGAAAGGAGCCACCCAACTGTCCCTGTAGGCTCTGCGTGAAGGCAATGAAGAAAATAAGTTGATTCATCCTACATTTCTCTCCAAAGGGGCCTCTTTGCATTTAACAGGGGCAACCCAAATGAATTTAGCATAGGTGATATGAACCCAAAGCAAGTTTGGGTGCAGGGCTGCTGGAAGACTTGATATCAGTATTTCTGTTGTTTTGCACTTACAGATGTAAATGTTTCATATTCTAATTCCATTTACCAAGTGACAAATGTAGAGGCTACTGAACAGAAGTGAAGGAAGCTAATTCTCAGTTAATCTCAGTTTAGCATCTACCTTAAATAATTGTTCTTATCACGTTCCTGTGAAATTAAGGACAGGCTTTTAGAAGTCAGAGAAAGAATGATAAAATTGTCTAATTTTATTCGGTAAGTCAGTCAAGGTCTAAAGCCAGAACACAGACATCCTGGCATGCATTTCCTTCACTCCTCTAAATCCCTGTTTCTTCTGGTATGAGTATTTTAGTAATCATCTGAGCACTAACAGTGAAATTCCAGTTCCATTTGTGATCTTGGGTAAAATTATCCACTTTGATATCTGTAAAACAGGAGATGATTCCCATTAGCAAGTACAGTAAGGTGGAACCTCAGCTGTTCCTTACTGCGGTGCAAGTTCCTCCATGCTACGCAGGTGAGCGAACATAGGTATGACCATACTATAGACTCCATCACCATATCAGGTAAATAAATTGGCCAGAAGCCTTTGCTACGAATTATGACCCAAAGTTCTTAGTGATGTGGATTCATTGAATGAGGCTATAACGACACAGTGCTTTTATCCATCTCTGAGATTTGTGGTCCGAGAAGCAATATAGACATGACGAGTGTAACCTCTGCATTCTCTGAAATTTCTGTCTTAACACCCCTCCAAGATGGCTTGTGTAAATGCTAGAGGATTACCTCCCATCTCAGCCTCACTGGTCCTGAACAGCACCTAGTGCTTGTCAAGCCCTGTGAAAATAACCTATAAAAATGTCAGCCCTTACTGTTATTAAAGAGTGTTTTCCCAAATAAGGTTGGGTTTAGATTTTCTATCTAAATTGCTTTTTGTGGTTTTGGTTGTTTTACAGAAAATAGTGGCAAGGAGGGCAGAGAAGGGTCAATCAAGGGCTAGAAAAATAAGACTTTCTACAAACCGAGTTAGATTCTAATAAAAACTCGGGTATTTCATTGATAAAACAAATGTCCAAATACCAACTGATCTTTTTTTTTAGCTGAAGATCAAAATATATTGATTTCGGGTGTTGCTGGAGAGCCTTAGGAGAGCTGGCATTTTGTTGCCTTATTTCCCCATTTTATTTAGACCAGGACTCCCTGTTGGGTTTAAATCCCATGGTGCTCCATGCTCAGAGACTCTCTCTGTATGCTGTCAAACAGAAAAACTATGGACTAATTTCCAAATTAACATATATTGCAGAATCAACATATCTGTGTTCAGTGAGAACATTTCAGGTTGGTTTGTTTTTCAATTGCCAAAATACGTTTAGCTTCCACAAAAGCAAAACTGATTTCCAAACCAGTTCTGTCCTCAAAATTCATTAATATAATGAAGCTCATTCTACTCACTGCCTCAAAGCTGACATGTCAATGCAGTGTTTAACTGAACTTTAGGCGTTCTTGTTTCACAAGGTTATAAACATGTAGCTGTCTCTGCAAGTGTGAAATCAGACTCCCTCTGTGAAATTTTCCCTCATATAACTGTAACCTGGTTTTGGTATGATCCAAGCTCTACCGTAACCAGACATGTTCTTATTCACACCGGTGGTATTTGAATCAGGTACTCTGCTGGATGTTAGTTTAAAGAGTGAAGGAGATTTTTTAAGACAACGGAGTATGGTGGTTCCCTCATTTCACCAAGAAAGTCAGTAAAAGCTCAGTGATGGTGTATTTTGGCAAATGTTGGCGGTTCTTTAAAAGTCTTGTTTTGCTTCTTTCCTTCACGTTAGCAAACGGCATTCTATGGCACAGTCAAGACCGGCTACACCATTGGACATACCTTATCGCTCATTGCTCTCACTGCTGCTATGATCATTTTATGTCTCTTCAGGTAAGAGCACAAGCAAAAAAGGCAGAGTCAAGGGGATGACTCAAAGGAAATGGTGACTGTTTAAATCCAAATAAATCAACTGTTTTGGTTATAGGCCAGGAGTGTTATACATGGATGCAAAAGACATCTGTCAAGTCTAAGTTGGACAGGAGAGGAATGTTCCTCCATCTTTTGGTATCAGTGTTTTCTGGTATGTGGGTTTGTGGCGTTTGTATGAGAGTTAAAACCCCAATCCAATTATTTAGGGTGGGATTCATCTGAGTAAATATAGATCCTTACATGGTGGATCTTTGTGTCTGAGATACAGAGACCTGGTCAGAATAGTATGTAGGAATATTATGGAATGATTCACTTCAACTAAAGTAGGTATTCAGAATGGCACAAATGATTCACACCTCAAATCTACCTCCAAAACTGCATTTCAGAAATGCTTCCTACTATAGCCCATGGAGCTCTAGGGCAAAACAGGGCCACACAGAACCATTTTAGACTTGCTGGAGCCTCTAAGACATGTACAAAGTGAGCAGAAATGATGTAGGACCTTCAGGAGCCTCAGGCCCTAAAGGATTACTAGGCAGATATGATACAGAAAGTTAAATGACATTAGATGCCTAGAATGTGGCAACTGTGGCATCCTCAGTCCATGTTGTTTGTAGTAGATTCAGGCACCTACGTTTGGGTACCTTCACTGAACAAGTCTACACATGAGGCACTCTCCTGTTACAATGTTGTTTACATATGGGGCGAACAGCAAAAAGCAGACCCCCATGAGGTGGAAGAACCTCCTAGATCTGATTCCATCTCCTTGTGCCACTCTCTGATGGCTTCCCTGAAACGTGTAATATGGTTGTCCAGTTTATGACTGTCTGGTCCAGACATCATCCCCAAAGAAAGCTGTAGGAAACAATATATGTTCTGGAGTGACTCTCACATTTATACCAAGACTGGCCTCACCCCTCATGATCCTTAAGGAGAGATAACTGCTTCCTTTGCACTTCCCAGCATCCACGCTCTCTCCACTGCACAAAGGGTGAATCAGACATGCGTTCAAATTATACCATCTCAACAAGGCACAAGGTGCCAGCCAAGCTGGTGAAACTGTCAGGATTCACACACCTCATCTGTGGGAAACAGTGCAATTTGGCTTGGTTTCGCCTGCAAGATCAGAGGAGTCAGCTCAGTCTCTTTATCCTGCCATCTTCAGAGATTAAGAGCATGAACTCTGCCGATGCACAGTGACTCATTAAGATGTGGTAATTTGATCATGTTGCCGAGTGAGGTCTGTTGTGGTTCTGATGACTGAACAAAGTACACTTGAAAAGCAGACCTATTTGATGAAAATTCATCTTCAAAGTATTAGTGGGCAAGGGACAGAAAAACCCTTGTGTTGTTCTTAATATAATTAATAACTAGTCATTTTAAGTGAAAATATTATTCACATTGCTGTAGAAAGCCTGCAATATGTGTTAATTTTCGCAGCAGCTGCTAATTTATTTCTCCTCCTGAAGAAACATTCACTTTGAAAAGAATGATTACAGTACAAACTTTCTGTAGAAAAGAGACTTTTATCAAGAGCACAATCTACTGAGTCAAAAACATCTCTTTTCCAATGGAAAGCAGTATGAAGGACCTGTTTTCTATTATTCTATATTTTGACCTTTTTTATGAGAAATGGAAAAGCAGCAGCACTGCTACTGATATATGGAATGCCACATCTTTTGCAGCTTTAAGAAGGCTTAAGTGGATTTGCAGTGATTTACATCAGAACATTGTCTGTGTCGGGATTTCTAATGTTTAATAGTAAGTCTATATTTTGGCAGAAGAAACATGTATATAGATAAATAACATTTTGAGAAACCTTGCTATTCAGAAATGTTGTTTCATCTCTCCCCAACAGAAAACTACACTGTACTCGAAATTATATTCATATGCACCTCTTCATGTCCTTCATAATGAGAGCTATTGCAGTCTTCATAAAAGATGTCATCCTATTTGAAAGCGGAGAGCCTGAACAATGCTTTGTGAGCTCAGTAAGTAGCTGTGCACATTGAAGTTTCTGCCTTGTTCTGTTGCCCCTCTTAATGCACCAAAAATTACTTTGCAAATGCATGTGAGACACTACCTTGGGAAGACCTCAAATTTTTTTCTCATTTGAAAAGAAACAAAAACCTGATTGCTGAAGTTTAATTTGTAGGGAAATGACACAAAATAAATTACCAGGATCAAAAGTTTATAGGTGTCTAGTCCCTTCTGAGGTCAAACCCACAACTGGGGCACTACGACATTTTTGGACTCCTGTCAGTCCTGTGTCTATCTCCCAGTCCCATGCTAATTTCTCAGATATCCTGGTTGAAGATGACTTGCAGTCCTCTGCTTAAGGATTTAATAACACCTTTCCCCTCACTGATAGGGTGAGCTCCAGATTCAGGTAACTCATTTTAGGTATCTGCAGGGTAAGTACCTATACATGAGATACATGTGTTAAGTGCAATCATAGTCAGCCGAGATCTAATTAATATATTCACTAGGGCCCGGATAGCTGTCCACCTCACTTTGAAGAAGGCACCTACGTCTGGTGAACTGGGTGGCTCTCTGGGATCCACTGATGGCATTGACCAGATCTTCACAGGAGTTTAGGCAGGAAATCCATATATAGACATTCATTTTTTTTGTACATATAGACATGTATTTTTTGTCTGGATCTGTATCCCGCGCTAACTGCGTAACTGTGGGAGTTCCCCAGTGGGACAATAATGGAGGGGAATAAAGGAATTGGTATATTTTCTCCTCTCTCAGACTCAGCGTAATCAACTGGAGCAAACATTAAGGCAGGAGAAGAGCTGTTTGTCTAAAGGCCGTGTTGATGCAAGAGGACAGTAGTCATCAATAAATTTAGGTGGGAAATTGAAATCACCTAAATAGTGACAAAGAAAGAAAACCTGTATAATAAATTCATAACTGTAGATGAGCTACTTGCTGGCAATAGCCAGGGACTGCACACAGCAGTTCAGCAGAACTCTTCTGGACCTGTATTTCTTTGCATCATAAGCAACAGAAAAGACTGTCTTTTCTCCTCCACCTACCTAATTTCTTCCTCACCTTCTGACTTTTCTATATCCGTATGCTGAGCCCCATCCCTGCTGTTATAATGGCCTTTCTGCTTGAGCACCTCCCAGTTAATATCAAAGAGCAGCCCACTCCCAGCATTTCCCTGCACGACACATTCTCATTGCAGTGACCACATACCGTCCTCTGTTTTTTTTTTTTCCTCTGTGGTTCACTGGGATCTGTATTCTTCAGCAATGGGGCTTTATTGTGAGGGCCTGCGAATGGTTATAATGACATGTAAACTAGGATGAACAATTGGCCGGTGTCTGCTGCCACAGATAACTGCCAATGCTAATTGGCAGAGGAGCCAAGAACCCAATGAGCCATGGAATTTGACCTAACCTCTCACCCCTGCAGGAATTTGCGCTGGGTTGTGACTCAGGCGTGATTGCAGAGGGCTGTGAGAAGTGTCTGCTTCAGCTGTCCATCCTGAAACACTTCTGTGTATAAATATTGGACTTTGTCCTGCAGAATCTGCGGTTCCTGGAAGCCAGGAAGACCTGGCAGACCCAGGCTACCACCATTGTGTGTGCTTCTCCCCATCAGAGGATCTTCATGGTAAATGCCAGTTGAGGGTGAATGGCTGGATAGTACAGAAGGGTTACAAAAATATGTGGAACAAATCTGTCTCCACTACACAGGGCTGAGCTTGCAGAATCTGGACAGAATTTTAGGCCACAGGGAAAAAATACCTACTTGGAACGCAGTCACCATGCCTCTCCTAATATTCATCTGCTTGCAGACATACTTATAAAATCCATTGTGTTTATGTCAGGTTTGGTTGTCTTAGGCTGGCTTGAGTTAGGTGAAATAGTTGCGTTGTTAGTGCAATGAACCTGCAGGATAAAATTTTGACCTGGGGGACGCGAGTACTAACTAGTTCACATACCCAGGGCCTACTATAGGATTTTTAGAAGGTTTCATGTCTACTGATAATGCAAGATATGGCCTTAAGCTTATTCATAGGAGAAGAGATTTGAACAAACAGTTCAGTTTACTGAATACTGTCACCACTATGCTGTTTTAGAAGAAGGGAGAACCAAAGCAATAACAGTCTTTTATTAGAGGAGAAAGTACTGCACTTAGTTCCTTTGAGGGAAAAAGGACAAAGGCACCGCCCTTCCAAAACAGATTCAGGGAAATACAAAATCTGAACAAATAAAAACCTCTCCCAGCATTACTGGTAAATGGACCTGGACCTGTTTCCTGAATTTGGCATTAACTGTTGCAGTATGAAGACATAAAATTATGTTTTATGCACCAGCCACATAAAAATATTTTAAGCTCACCACCAACATATATGCCAATGCTCCAATCAGGTAGGAACTTCACTTCATGTAGATGCATATGTAATTGAAAAAAATTTGTTCATAGGCTTTGCTGCAGTAGCATTTTTACTTCATTTTGTCTAGTGTGGGAAACCTCAGTTACAGCATTAAATCTATGGCATTTTAAGCTCAAATAGTTTTGGATTATAGAATCAGAGAGTCATAGATTCATAGAATCATTTAAGTTGGAAAAGACCTTGAAGATCATTACGTCCAACCATTACCATTGAGTTCAACATGAATGCCCTGAAAAATAAAGTTTGATGGGCATCTCTATGGGCCACAGACCCTGAGAATGGGTCAATAAGCACTTCAGGGAATCAGAGCCAATGCAGCCAATCACTGAGCCATCACATGAGCCAGAATATGCACCGTGCACCGTGTGGCACCTGCAAACTCCTTAAATTCTTTGGTTCATCTTCCTTGATAAATCCACTCCTGTGGGAAGGAAATGTCTTCCTGCTTTGGTGAAAAATTTTCCCTCTCTTTCATGGGGCAGAAACCCTGAGCTGACAAGCAAGGCTTGTTTTCATAACTAGATGTAGCAAGCTTAAATGACCATTGATCCCAGGACCTACACAAAGTGGCCTGGGCCCTTTGTACTGCTACAAGGAAACTCACCAGCAGTATCTTTGCAAATGTCCCTCACTCCTTCTCCTCTCCCCAGCTGCCCAAATCAATTAGGCTTGTCCTTAGGCACAGTGAGGATCCCTTGACTCTTGTAGCAGCATGTAGACTGAGCTTTGGAGAAGGCTGTCCCTCTAAAAGCACAGTGGGATTTTCTGGTGGGAAACAAAGCACCACCAGGGACCTTGAATGTTTTAGAGGGGTAGAAACAATAGAGAATCTCATGGCCATGTATACACTCAGCTTATTGCCCAAGGTACCAGCAGTCAATAGTAGACCAAATTTCACTTTCTCTGTTGTGCCCTCAGTCACAATGTCTGTAATTATGTGAAACTGAATCATTATATTGGCTTCAATTGCTTAAAGATAGGCATAGTGTGTTAGCGAATATGGGCTTTAAGCACCCAGATGTAGAGATGATCAAGCTAGGATGGGGTCTGCGAAATCGTCCACCCTGACTTCTCCAGTAACTATTTTTTCCGATTCATTCAGAATACATTGTCTCATCATTTAGTCAATCATTTAGTCATCTTTTAGTCAATTATTTCTGATGGAAAACTCACCTCATGTAGCTTCATTGCGTCCAATGGTCACTCATATGGCATGAAAAATTGCACCACTTTCCAGTCTGTATTTGCCTGCATTCTTCTGTGTTCTTTTTCATTGCCAGACTGAAGAGGCCTCTTAACAAGGTTTAGTTTTTCACATTAGTTTTCCCTAGGCATTGAGACCTTCCATTGCAGCATACCCACGGTTTGTCTTCCTCTTTCCTTCTCTCCCTGGAAAATGCTGGGTAAAGCACAGTAGCCAAAATAGCAAACTTGGTAGAAGGAATGAACTGACCACTTTGCTTGTCTTTTCATTTGATTTTTTTGAGTGTGTGTTTTTATGGCTAAGCTTTGATTTAGTTTCATGAATGTAATATCTGGATAGCATAATGATGAACCAGTTATATTTCCAGCCTAGCTGAAGACAAAGAAGCCAACAGTTTGATATAAACAAAGATCCAGTTCCACAGATTGAATTCAGACTGATTTTTGTTAAGCTCTGCAAATTTGCCTTTGCTGAGGATCCAGCCAAGGGGGGGATCATTGCTCTTTGTCCTTTTGCATTCCAGTAAGACAATCAAATTCCAATGAGAAATTATTGTTTGCAGAGGAGGGCAGGACTTTTAGCAATAGTGAGCGTATATATATGTCTCATATTTTCAGAGACGAAAATTAGGTTTTTTTAACATGAGCTCCCTCAGGCAAAATTGATAAAAGCTACAGGCCCCTACATGAACTTTATATATGGAGGTTGAGGACAGCCACATTTTCTTTTCCAGCACGCCCTTGTCTGGATTCAGATCTATTCGGATCGATCCAACCTCATGGAGAGTGCTCTGATACGCAGGCTATTAGAAAACTGGAAGAGTATGAGCCTTTTCATGCACTTGTGTAAAAATAAAACCAATATTCAGAAGGCTGTAAAAAGGAAGACTTTCTGACCTAGTGGCCAGAGACTGCATCTGGTCTCTAAATCAGGGAGCAGCAGGGCCATGTTCTGCTGCAAGGATTTTTCCTGCGGTTTACCCAGCAATTTCAGTCTTTCATATAATGTGAGGGAACAGTCTTTGATGTTCCTAGCACAGAATATTCTTCAGTCTCATGATGTGATGGGAAGACCATGTTTCGTTATTGTGCTGCACCACAGGAGTAAGACAGCTTCTGCTGATGTAGTGCAAAGGTGAGGGCACCAGCACAGCCTCTGGCTCATCTAATGGTGTTTTATAGGAGAGAAGGCCCCCTACTCCGCTCTCTGAAATAAGAAAGTTCACAGGGCTGTGTGATGCATCTGATAAAGAGAGAGAGCTGGAAATTAGAGACTCAGCCCTTTGGTTGGGTTACATCCTCTAGGAAAGATGCCTACTCTCACCTACAGAGAGGAGGGCTAGCTCTTTTTAGCATCACAGACAGGTGTCTGATGAACTTTGGCTGACTCGGGGGAAGAGCCTGGCACAACTCTGAAGATGATGTGAATTTTTCCCTTGACTTTAATTGGAGTTGGGTCAGACCCCAAAATGTGTAATACATCAACTGGCACTTTTTCAGTAGCTCAGCCCATGCCTGCATAACTGCACCCCATCCACTGAGTTCAGTCAGACGAGTCAGGCACAAAGATGCTACCTGAGGTAAGGAAATACCTTATAGTTTGTCCTGCCATGGAAATAAGGCCCAATATGAAGTGAGGTCCACCTCATTTTGCTTGAGTGTGTTGAATGAAGGAGACTCTCACTCTTCCCACCTAGTAGGCAGCAGTCATATTTGGTTTTCATCCCAAGGAGCAGCACAAGGAGCAAAGGAAAAATCACTGCTCAGCTTACTATGCTGTTCCACTCAGATCTGACCTGAACCACTTCACCCTGTACACAAGATCCTGTGAAACTCAGCCGAACAGTTTCTGTTGGCCTCAGGGGACGGGCATTGCAACGCACTGGTTTCAGTTCTTCTTTCTGAGCTTTTTGACAGCATTTAGCTTCTACTTAAGATTCTGCTGAGAATGTCTGTTATGTTGTTGTCACAATAGAAACCTAACACACCCATTTCTTTGGTTTATGTTTTTACCACTAGGCTAGACAGAGAGATTTCCACCTACCTAGCAGTGGAATATTATCCTTATACTATCTGATATCCCCATATCTGTTGATCATTGCTACAGTCTAAGTTTTACAGCAAAGTAAGTCAGAGAAAAAAAAAATAATAATAATAACTAGAGAAAGCTCCTGTATATGATACAAAGAAGTTAAAAAAAAAAAAAAAAAAACCAGGGGGAACAAAGGGGGTTACTGTACGTTTGCCAAATCTCCTTCATATCTCACACCAGCATTTTAAGGTTCACTTCACCAAACACATTAAGACACTTCTAGAAAGGACCAGAAAATTGAGAGGAGGTGGGGGGAGAAGGACAGACAGAGATGTTACAGCTACATTCTTTAATTAACAGAGGCCTAATAGTGAAAATATTACCCAACAGTAGTAAGTAAAGCTAAAATTAAAAAAAATAATGTCTTCAAGTACACTTTTGAAAATCAGTGCCAGAGTTAATCTGAGGATTTACTAGCAAATTCAGTGAGTGAAGGGTGCATGAAGCAATGAGAAGCTATAAATAAGAGGTTTGGGATGTTTACTGCCCATGGCCAGCAGCAGCCATGAGCATGGAAGATGTGCTACCTATCTACCTAGACTTTTTCATGTTCTTGTTTGGATTTTGACATTAGCCAGAAACACGCCATACAGGAATGTGATATCTCATCATCTCTTCTAGAATAGAAGAGGTCTCCACCTGTACAAGCCACCATTCTGATATTTATGAAAGAGACATAAGCCATCTCACATGTGCCACAGGGAGAGGGCATGCACACAGGTAATTACTGTGGACCTGCTGGCAAACAAACTTCCTTCCGTATTGGTAAGACGACAGTTTCTGGCTGCCCCATCCCTGCACAAGGACACAACTACAGTCAGGGCTGGCAGTAGTAAAGAATAAAATGGGTTGGGAAGAAGGGTTGTGGTGTCTGGAGCTGGAGCTCTACTAAAAGGATGTGGGAGAAGAAGGCAGCATGGGCTTGAGGTCTGAGTTTGGAAACAAGGGAATGTGCAGTGATGAAGAATGAAGAAAACCTTGACTGTCAGAGAAGCTGAAGGTGAAACATCATCATTTTGAGACAAGGAAGCAATGAATGGCAGCGGGGGATGGATCTGGGTGCTTGGTATGTGGCACTGGAGGTGTGCCAGGCTAGGAAGGTGAGGAAGGTCCATGGATGCAGTAATCCATTCCTTGAAGGAGAAAGTATCAGAATCTGCGTCATGCCCCTTCTGCTCCTTGAACAGTTGATGTCATGCAACCCTTGAGAGGGTCTAGACCTTGGAGACCAAGCTCTAACACGGTTTTACACAGTTTTGCTTGGATGAGTTATCCTCTGACTTTCTCCTTTGCTTCTGGAAATAACCCAAGAGTGAAGGTAGCAAGTTAGTCTATGGAAGAGCTCTGAAGCAAGAACTTCCTTTGAAAAAAGTGACCTTGCCATGCCTGACATAGCAATGCCCCAGTCATGTGCTGGCACCTTAGAGTAATGCAGTATTGCCAATAATGAGAGAACACGTGACAAGTGTGGAGAAAAGCTTTATTAAAACTCTGATCGCCTTCTCCCTTTAGTTGCTGACTTGCGGTTGACTTGCCTTATTACTGAAGATGTGTTCAGAAGTGCCATTATCATTCTTCAGTTGATGAGCACGAAATAGGGACAGTTACCCAATTTACAGAGACAATTCTATTCTTGTCTAAACTCAGCTCTGAGTCATCTGACGCAGAGGCTAAACCAGCTACAGTTAATCACCATCTTACACATATTCACTAGATCCCCCCAAAAAAATCAAACTAGTATTCCTAAGAGACAAAATAGAAAGGTCCAGGCCCTCAAGGCTGTCAGTTACATAAACCCTGCTAAAGTCAGCAGAAGAGAAATGCTTAAATAGCCGTGAGGATCACAGTCACGGGGCTTAAACTTACTTCTTATGTGAGGCAAAGCAGACATAAGAGCTACCTACGGAATTCAACAGATAGTGTTGTATTTGAGGAGGCCTACATGGGAAGTGGGCTAGGTGCAAAGTGCAATCATGTGGACCACATTTTTTTGTTGGAGTAAACTGGTATAGCTCCATTTGTTTTAGTAGAGTTTGCAAGGTTTCTGCCAGTTGAGGATCTGGCCCTGCCATGCTTTGCTGGGTTGGAAGCACATAAATTAGAGGTTGTCTTATATAACTTCCATATTAGCAGAGACAGACTTTTAAATGTCTTACCATTTTCAACTGGATTTCAGCTGGCATTAAAGATGTGAAAACACAAAGAAAGGCCAAGGTTACCTCATGGGACTTTGGGGTCCCTACAGGGTTTGGCTATTGCTAGAGCAGTGATACTCTATCCAGCGAAATAATACCCTATCCCAGGTTCAGTACTGGCCTAGCCTCAGTGCAAGTGGAAGTGGTGGCAGAGAAAGGAGTCATGGAGATTTAGCCGAATGACTTTTTTCTAATAGGAACATCCTTCCACAGTCATACTGGAAGCAGGAAAGACTTAGCTTGCTGAAGTAGTATGTGTGTGTGCGTGCGTATGGCTGTGTGGCACAGCTCATCAGTCTAGAAATAGCATTTCTGCTTTGTGAAAGCGGTGAAAAATCCGCAAGCTTAGACACAAATCCAGGTTATAATGGCTTAATAAATTGCCCTGTGACAGATGACATGGGGTAAGCATTCCAGTGTGTGCTCTTAGGCAATGATGGGCACATGAAAATGTAATGCATTGTGACCTAGAGGAAAAAAGGTTAAGATAAATTGAATTAATTTACTATTGCTAAGGCTTAAGAGCACTCCTGCATAGTGTTTCTGGGGCACCATTGATGCAAAGCAACATGTTAACAGAGAAAATCTGTGTGTGAGGCCTCTTATCCCTGTGCCTGAGATCGATGGTGATCATGAGCCCTCTCTGAATTCAGTTACATTGATCTGTCTGCCGTACATTTTATAGAGTTGACTTACAATTGAAGCTGCTAGGACAGCAGGAGCTGAGGGGTTTGTCATCAAGATGTAAGATAATTATTCTAATGAAAGTCTTTAAAGACATTTTTTTCTTTATTTTAATTCCTGATAGATGAGAAATTGCTTTAACCAAGGCTTTGAACTTGACAATTTAGGCCCTCACAAACTAAAGGTTATCTGCTCCAATCAGAAGCCACATTGTTTCTATCAAGATGACATTTTAAGAATTTCTGTAGTCAAATGTTTTTATGCATAGATAGTGCTAGTACTCAAGACCTAAAATCTCCATGCATCTCCTAGGAAAGCTTGCAGAGCCACCACTAGTGTAGCAATTTAGCATTTAAAATGACTTGCTTGTCAGACTCCATGATAGGGAAGGAAGAAAGGAGTCAAAGGCACCCAAGTGACTTAGGAGAAGTCTTCTTTGAATAGACTTTGATTCCCTTTCATGGTAGAACATAAACTTTATGGGTCTTTTTTTATTTGATAACCTGTTTGAATCTAGGCTACAACTGCAATTAAAGAGAAGGAAGAAATAAGCAATGGCTCCATGCCAACCTGTCTTGTTTGTTTGTGTTTTTAATTTGTTTTGTTTTTCTGTTGTTACACAAAAGGATGAGTGTGCCAAGGGTAAGTTAGCATTTTTCTTTCCCTTTTATTTTTTGTGGCTTAGCAAATTGGCTTGACCTAAGGGCTCATTTTTGGAGAAACAGAATCACCCAGTGAGAAGCTGTTTTATTTCTGTCAATAATTCCCATTGATGTCATGCAGAATTTCTGCGAATTAGGCCTCCAGAATGAAGCCCCAGTGAAGTCGGCAGGGGCTTTGCCATTGGCCTCTTTAGGGTCAAACCATCACCCTAATTGTCTCTGCAGAACACTAGACACAGCAGTAGAAGGCTGAGATAACAAACTGATATTTGCATTTTCAGTTTGCCGAGTGAACTTCTGGAAATGTCTTCTCTACTGAAGTTCCTCTTTTAGGACCCTGGATGGGGCATGCTTTTTCCATTCTTCTGTCAAAGCCAACTATGTAGTGAAAAGATAATATTTAAAGCCAGTAGCCATAAGCATGGGCATGAGACAAGAAATAGCCTGAGGCTTTAAAGATACAACATTGCATCTTTGCCACCTCCACATGAGAGGTCTAAGCCAGGATCAACAGTCACTATTGAAAAACCACTTCTTGATCTCTCTGTGAGGATGAAATCTAAAAGAAGGTTGCTCTAGCCTCTAGTTCAAATAAAAATCCCCAGAAGAATGGGCAAGAGAAGTTTTCTTTTTGTTTCCAGTAAACAATACCAGCTTGGGCAACATCTTCCTAGAGAAAAGCTCGCTGAACATCATCCTCACGCTTCCTTCCTTAACAGAGGCAGTAATACCTAGGCCAATACAGTGTATCTACTCCTATCAGCTTATTTTTGTCTCAGAAGATAACCAATCATATAAAATAAAAGTACAAATAAAGGAGAGAGAAGTACCCCATGAAAAATAAAAGCATGTTTTTGGAATTAAGTCTGTCTTGATATCTCCATGCAACATACACAGAAATTAGTGGACCATGCAGAGCTATGGATAGTGGCATACAGTATTTAGGTTGTAAAACGATTGGTAAATAGTTAGCTGTATGAATTCCAGTGTCCAGATGATAGTTAGATGAGAAAATAATCATTCTGTATAATCATACAAGCAGAGCAATTATCTGGTTATTACATCCTCATTGCAAATTACATCATGCATTGGCTGAGGTGGACATCTCAACAAAATAATAGCTGGGATGGGATTCAGTCTGATTTAGGCAAGTGGGGTGGGAATCAGTTCAAGACTCCTGAATTTAGTTATGATTAAGACATGAGTGTCTCTAAAATGGCACTATAGTTAAGGAGATGTAGGGCGAGGCCTCTCCCTGTGCCTGGAGACCCTTATTTCACCATCAGCAAAGCAGGTGCTGTTGCTCTGTGCTACCCTGTCTTCCACCTGTGCCCTGGAAACAAAATCACAAGTAGGATCTATAAAAAGCTTTTAAATAAGATCGAGGAAGCCTCATTGACCAGGCTGAGGAGAAGAGCAGCTGTTGCTGTGGGCAAATTCAGCATGAGTCACTCAACAACTAGCCTTTCGGATAGGTCATGTCTTCTGGGCAGCATAAAAGAAAAGTGCTGGATAAATGTATCACTGAGAAAATGAGTTTTCATCTGTCTCCTGTTGAAGAGACCTGCAAAAATCTCTGTGTAAATCTCTTCATCCTGCATTGGTGGTGGTAGCCCAGGTAAAAGGACCCAAGTACCTTAAAGGAGATTTAGAGGCATCCATATTTCATTATTGCTTGAGATGAATCTGAGCCCATGTTTTTGCCCAAGGCAGTAGGGACTGGGCTGAAGGCAATGTTCCGACTTCATAAGTAATGCCAGGAGCTGCAGCATTGCCCAGGATTGCATGTGATGACTTAAATATATCTTTAAGCTGACTTAAATATGTCTTGGTGCCCTGCCACAGACCTCTCAAGCTCTGTTCCACACCACAGGAGAATGCAGAGTTTGAAGATGCAAGGTAGGGACACAGGGGCTGCACAGAGGTTGCATCCATGCACAGGAGTGGTCATACACAGGGAGGGACAGGTCAGGTCTCCTGATAGGGAGTCCAGCATTGGGGTGATGTGACTCAGGCAGACCGTTTACATTGCAATGCATTCCCAGGCCAGCTATAGTGTGTGGGGTGGGAGAATGTTCAATCATTCAAGTGCCACTTTGTACTTCTTTGATTGGATTTAGATCCTTCTTTAACCCAAATCCTAGACCTGTAACACACCATATCCCCAGTAAAGAAGCCAGGGGAGACTTGTGCTAGTGCAATGACGATCTCTGGTGCACAGCAGTGTTTCTATGGAGTTAATTGACCCTTTTTTGCAGTTTTGTTGCATTCACAGGAGGCTGATGCATGCACATGTATGTGTTATATGTGTACCTCCATCAAAACCTCATCCTTCTTAGTCCAATTCCTGTCCAACTAAGCTGCTTATACTGAGCTAGAGAAATTTAGGAGCTGGTCAAGACTGCCAGTCCTTAGCAGTTATTAATAAGCAGCAGAGATACCTTGAGCAGAGTTATTATCACAGATGAGTAGGATATATGTGTATTTAATGCAACAACAGGTTCAACTTTATGTTAATCACTGCCTCCAGCATCACGACTGCATTTCTCTAGGTGGGTCAGCTAGTCACATCAGTTTTACAAGAAAATTGTTTTTCTCAGGGCTAACATTAAAGTATAAAGTGCTGCTAGATACAGTACAGAGCCTGGTAGCCTGTGGTTATCGCTCAGTCTTGTTTTTTCCACTGTTATGCTCCTTCCCTTTACCTCTGTCTCAGAAAGCGGGATTGTGCATTTTTCCTATTACGTAACAAAATGGGCTGTGCTTCCTGCAGCTGCCATAGCACATGAACCCTGTGCTGCATGCTGTCTGTGAGTAGCTCTGTTGTTTTCCCCACCATTACAGTAAGCTTTGAATTTGACCCACTATTGACATCCTAAAATTTTTGCCCAGCTTCTCAACTAAGCATATTTCTTCGCGTCACACCAGCAGTCTAACCACTTGTGTGCTTCATCTCTACTCACCCCTTCCTTTTTGGAAGGACAGGCTATGTTCCTAAGTATCAACAGCTTATTAGATATTTGTCCTAAAATGACTGCAAGACGTTCTCTTTCAAAGTAAATGCAATCTCTTCTGCCATCTCTATTCCTTTGTTAGCTTTTAGACCATTGTGCTTCTCAGCATCTAAATCAGTGTGATCTCAGAGCAGATCTGTCTAGGAGGGCAATAAATGTCCTGCATGACATGGAGTCATTGCTTTGAAAGCCATAGGCCTGGTTCCTATCCAGAAGACAGACATTCACACCCATATACATGCTAAATGGGAATGCTTAATACTCTGACCTGCAAGACAGCATTTTGCGTGTGTTTTGCACATCTAAAGTGAAAAATAATAGAAAATTATTTTAAAGATGCATCTACATTTGAGGAGACTAGCCTTCCTTGTGTACTTCAGGACATTCATGCAGTGCAATATGTAAGCTTTTTCAATTACTTGCTAGCTCAGAACATTTAAGGGTTCTCCATAACGGGCAGACTTCTGCCATCTGAGCTTGGACACCTCATACTCCTTAAAATATCTATGAATATCCCAATGATATCACTGTCCCATCATGCAGCACTTATGAAAACAATACAGGGCCTGCAGAAGATCTCCATCCTTCTGGAGCAAAAGCTGGAAGCCCAACACAATATGTGACAGTGCCTACAATGTCATAAGCAGCCTACTGTTAAGCAGCTGAGTCTTGCACAGTGTCTCTTCTTCAGATAGCCCTTAGTTAAAGAGTCCTAAATGTAGATGCTTACAACATAGGTGGTTGGCCACAATAATGCAAGAGAGGGTTGGCCCATACAATAACCATAAGGCACGCCTCATCTCATCGTCAAGAAAACTTCTGAAATAATTAAGATGAAATTCTCTTGACTGTGATGAATTTGAAGAGAAGCACAAAAGTGCTTGTTTGAGGTCAAAAAGGTTTCCATCCCTCCTTAGCTGGAGGCAGAATCAGTCTCCGCAGTTAGTGGCCAGCAGCATGTGTGGAAAGTAAAGGGACCTTCATGGAAAAAGCAAATATCCCATGTCTAATGAAGTCCCAAAGAGGGGAAGCAGAGAGGAGCCACTTGGGTAGATATAACATCAGCAAACCAGGGAACACCATCTCACTGCAGTGTCTTGAGTGGACATAAGCAGGGCAAGCTGCCTGGAGAAAGACAGGGAAATAGGCTGTTGAAAATGAGATAGTGGAAGGGGAGAGAATAGAAAAAGCAGTATTGTAATGCTGCTTTTCCTGCTGAAAATGCCTTTTCTAAGCATAACCTGTATTGGTCTTTCAACATTGACATGTCATGGGGGCTGATCTTTTTGAAAAACTTCTTCTGTGAGATGTTATAGCTCATCTCTGCCTAGTGCCTGTCACCTAAAGGGTAAAGCATCTTATGTAAACAAGGATTTTGTTTCCCAGCATTGTAACAGCCATTCTGAGGCTGAATACGACTGATCAGAAAGGTAAAGACCCATTGCCAAGTACTGCACGTAATAACAAAGAGGAGCCTCAAAAGCCAGGAAGGGCTGTTTTCTCAATGTGTCACTGAGTTGGCTGTCAAAGAGGATTCAAGGGAAGAACAACACTGCAGTCAACAGTGAAACTGCATCTCTCTTAGAAATATCTGGTCTGGTTCAAACTTACCCAGCTCAGGTAAAGGTAGCAAGGAGCCCAGGCAGCAAGGAAGTACCATGAGTTAATTTGTAAGACAGGAGTTGTGGCATGTGTTGCTAGACACAGTGGCCTTGTTGAACTGGTCTCCCCAGGCTCCCTTTGTAGTTGGTGGGGAAAGAGGTATTTTTACAACACATTTGCCCTGCTTTATATGAGGCTAAGGCAGATCAGACCCTGGCCTCTGTTGGATATTGACTGGATCTCCACTGGCGAGAATGGGTTGCTAGCTTGGGGGCTAGATCAGGTGGAAAGGATGACCTTACAGATACCAACTTTTAGACTCCCACCTATGGAGTCTTCACCCAGCTTGTGGTAATACAGCTTCACTGTAGGCATGCAGATGTGCTTGGTCCATGCCAATGCATCCAAATCTGTTCCAGTGCAGGACGTCCCCATGTCACAGGGGATCTCAGGCTGCAATACATTATTGCCATGTGCTCACACTGATGCAAAAAAATATCTTTTCTCCAGGTAAAGCAAAAAATGCATAGGGTGGTAGCAACTGCTCAAATAGCCAAATGCCTCCCAGCACAGAGTGAAGAATTGCTCTGCTATAGCCCCCTTAGGAAAGGAGTTGTCAAAAACCATCTGCTGCCCATGTGTGTGATTTGCCTCAGGGCTGCAGCAAGCCACCAGCAGCACGTTAGGGAAGGAGGTAGGGCCAGAGACTACCACAAAAGCAGTAGTTGCCCTTACTCATGGGAGAAGAGGTGATGGATTTGGGCACCCAGACATGGGGCTAATGCTGCCACAGCCATAGTTCAGAGCAGTTTCCTCTCTGTGACAGCAGTAGTTCTGCAAACTCAGGTTGGGAATTCTTGTCTGCGAGCCTCTCTTTCACAAAAAATTCGCACACACTTTTTGTGAGCTGTCTTTCCCGGTTCTGTAGACTATCCCTGTCCCTTGTGACATGCTCCAGCCTCACGCCTCTGCCATAGCTTCAACACAGCCATCCAGAAAGGATTCCTCAAAATTCATTCCCCAAAGCAAATCCACGTTTAAAGAGCACGTGGTTGAGATGTATGCAGTTTGCTCCCTTAAACTTCACGTCTCACCTGCAAGCTGCTGAATTAGGGCCAAACGCTGCTGAGCGCACTCACACCAGCGAATGCCCGCTGGCTGCAGACACACCAAGCAGGCACCCAGGCTTTGGGCAAAAGAAATGAGGTGTGTCAGTGTCACACAGCCATATGCACACAGAGGCAGGGAGAAACAAAGAGAACAGGGATGCCACAGGGAGGGGGATGCTACATCCTTGCTGACCCTTGTCAGCTCAGCTCTAAGTCACCTTCCCTGCCTGGGAGTGAAGTGCCTGCTCTGCATCCACCTTCCCCCGTTGCCATCCTGCAGCAAATCTCTGCTTATGGCATCTGCCTCACAGGAGGGAACTGAACTGCATATAAATTGATTAGCTGGAGCCTGTGAGGATTCCCAGTGTGACATACTGGCGGGTGCTAGGGGAGGGTTGAATTAATTTTGAGTGATCAGTGGGGAAAAGTCTCTCTCCAAAACATGTGGCATTGAGAAAACACTTTTTCTACACTTCTTTTTTAACCAGTGTGTTTCATAGCAACTGTTTTCAGCAGAAGAGGTGAGTGGGGGATGTGAGAGCTTGTCACTGGTGCAAATCAATTACTGCTCTAAATTCACCGTGGTGCATATGCAGAGCACCAAGGAGGGGCCGCTCACCAGAGTGCTGTGAGCCAGATTCTCGTGCCCTTGCCCCAACTAAAGCAGGGTATAACCCAAGCAGACTCACTGAAACCAATGTGGCTATTGCTGAATCAACATCTCAAGGATGCTTAGACAACATGGATAATGCTTTTCTGTAAATCTGTCAGGAGTATGGATCCTTCTGTGGCTGGACCTCGATACATACATGTTTGGGCAGCTGACTTCTACCTTCAGGTGTTTTGCAGTGGTTTTGGCCCCTGAGTGCCAGAAAGAAATTTCCCATTCACTTTTTTTTTTTTTTTTATCTTTTCTAAGGTGACTGTTCCCATTACCTGTAATTTATCCTATTTCTGTGCTGCAGTGAAATCTTCACAGCAAGTTGCTGTGTTTAATTATTCGTTTTCCAAGTAAAAACAATCTTCCTTCCCTTTTCAACTCTCCCCTCCCAATACAATCAAATCTGTCCATGCTCATTAGTGTCCACCCTCTTTTTCCTCCTTATCCTTATTATTAAATAACTAATCTTCTTTATTTAAAAAAAAAAAAAATGTATCCTAGATCTTCTTTTCTTATCTGAGCATTTGCAATTCTTTGTAGACTTGACTTTCTTCAAACCTCTGTCTCAGATCCTTTCAGTTTTTGCAATATCTGCCAGGCCACAGGGTGGTTATAATTGGACTTTGCTTTCAAGGGCGAATTCATTTATTCTTGTTCTTGTTGTTTTTGCTATTTACCCTGGGAAGTGAGTTTGATTCACCTCCATAGGGCTGAATCAAGGGTTAGTGGGTTGCACCATAAACCAGTCACTAGGTTGGTCTCATTTCAAAGCAGAGCCTTTTTGGAGGGTTCTTCTGAACCAGTGCAGTGGTTTGTTTCACAGCTCAGCCCCACAAGCACTCCCCAGCCTACCAGACAGGCTGGTAACTGCACATCAGGGCAGGACCTTCCAGTGTCCACTCTGCCACTAAGCCAACTTCCCACAGATGTACATCCAAAACCTACAGAGAGAAGCACCATGCTGGTAGGGATCGTGGTCCAGTGTGTCAGCCTGTCACAGCGCGGCAGGGTTTCCAGGTTTGAGTACATCTATCTCCTAGCTCACACAGTCAAACAGTGCCCAGACCTGAGCTGGCTCACTCAAGGATGCATGCTGCACTCTCATGTGAGGATTAACGCATGCCAAGCTGGCAGAGCATGTCCACCCCAAGCAATCTTGGCAGGCCTTTTGGCTTTTTACAGGGAGCTTGTTCCATAAGGACTTCAGATGCTGCAAAAAGCAATCCCAAAGTTACACAGAGGGCAAGGTTTACTGGTATTTGATGTGTTTACTATGGAAACATGCTGCAGTTCACCACTGTTTGTTTCTTCTCTTCCAGGTAGGCTGCAAAGCCGTGATGGTTTTCTTCCAGTACTGCGTCATGGCCAACTTCTTCTGGCTCCTGGTGGAAGGGTTGTATCTTCACACCCTGTTGGTCATCTCCTTCTTTTCAGAGAGGAAGTACTTCTGGTGGTACATCTTGATTGGCTGGGGTACGCGTCTTCTCAAACCTGAATACCAGGAGGTGATCTTGGCAGGCATTTTTTACAGCAATTTAATCCCCAAACCTGGAGGTTCAGAGGGGGCAGAGATGTAGTACATTACATTGCAGACTAGAAACCAGGAGCAAGATCGAGTGATGGCCAGAGGAGTTTAACAGCATTAGCCTAAATCTTCAAAGGTATTTAAGAGCTTAGTTTGTGCTCGGTTCATTGACAGTTGGCCACCTCAGTATCTTAAAGGACTGTAGATCTGAAACTCCTCATCACATTTATAGTGAGTTGTTCCTACTTGATCCTGGCTGGGATCCCAAGGTTGTATCATTCATTGACCTTAAATTGTAAGGGTGGATCCCAACTAAGCAGGACTCCTGGACTGAACCAGACTCTGCAGTCCCTTGCTCTCCTTTTCTTACTGAATTCAGGCTAGGTAGCTATCCTGAGATCCTACCGCCTGTGTGCTAATGCTGATAACCTTCTGCTGACTGCATTCATGATTTCTCCAGCTTTAATGTGAATCCAGTCTCACACACTAAAATAAAATAAAATAAAATAAAATAAAATAAAATAAAATAAAATAAAATAAAATAAAATAAAATAAAATAAAATAATATAAGAAATGCCAAGGAAGGCAAAATGAAACTCTTCACAATGTTACCTAGAGCTGAAATGCAAACTTATGCAAATTAATCCTACTAGATCAACTGCTTTCTCCAAAGAGGAAACAGAGGTCTCTTTTCCATTTTAAGCCATTTAGCTGAAGATTTATGTATAAAGCAAAAATGGCTTTCTATTCCATGCTCTCAATAGCTGAAACTGGGAAATAATTAGAGCGGGGAATAATCTTGAAAAGAAAGAGGAAAAAAAAGCATTTGTGTCATGTACAGGGGTATGCCTGGACTCAGGATTTGATCAGCTAGCCATAGAGTAACTTCCATTGAAAGTGACAGGAGTTACGCTTCGGTTCACGCTGCAGGAGAGAGATGATTCTCTGTGCTATAAGCATAAGAAGAGGTGATGTTAGCAGGCCTTGTTCCAGATGCAGGTTAGACCTTCTTTAAACCTGCCTTATACATAGATACTCTTTCTTGCAGCAAAGAATAGCGGAAAGAATTTAAAGAAAAAAGTGTGATTTTAAAGGAAATGTCTTACATTGGTAATGTGCTCAGAGGTTGCTTGGGTGAGGAAGGGCAATTCAAGGAAATGTCAGGTGCTTGAAGGATTTTTGGCCTATCAGTCTTCCATCATTTGCAAGAGCATCAGTGATGAATCTGAAATGGATCATGCAAGAATTAATAATTTGGACACAATCATTACTGTTCTGTTTGCATTACCATTGCATTTGGAAATCACTAGTAATAAACAATATGCAATACTGTGACTAATGCAGAACAAAGAGACATTTCCTTCCTGGAGTATTTCCAATCTAAATCTACTCAAAGACAACAGAGAAAGAGGAAAGAGGGTGCACAAGGAACAAGACCACTCCAGACAGGCAGAAGATCACGGAGTGAGGAGCAATGGCTGGCTCATATGGCCAACTACAGTTGTCTACATGTGAACTTGCCACTCCAGGCTCCCTTTATAGTCAGAGGACATCCGGGCAATACAGTCAGGGGAGTCCAAGGTAACATTCCTTGTCCTAAAGGAAACACCTAAAGTAGCTCAGAAGAATTGTGTCTTAGAACTACTTATTTCTCTCCATTGATGCTAATGAGTGCCTGTGGTGACTGGCTTAGTTACTGGTGTCCACACTGTGGAAGTCTAAAACCATTCCTGTTCCTTGTGTTTCACCATCACCAGTTTTTTTGTTGGGTTGTTTTGTTTGGTTTTGGTTTTGGTTGTTTTTTGTTTCTTTGTTTGTTTTTGGCATTGCAACAGGATGATAAATCAGGTAGGGTGCAGTTTACAGGAAAGTCACCTTATGTGGCCAGTGAGAGAGAAAGGCAGCATGTTGTGTGTTCAGCATATGAGCACTGAAGATGTGAAGCATTTGGCCACTGTTAAGGGAAGACATCACATCAGTCACTCAGGAGAGACAGAGTGTGGGGGAGAACAGCCTTGAAAATGTGAATAATGATTTGTGATGGTAACACCGTCTCTTCTCTCACCAGGTGCCCCCTCCGTGTTCATCACTGCTTGGACTATTGTGAGGATCTACTTTTTCGATGTTGGGTAAGCTTGTGGACTCAATTCTCTTTTCTGTATAATTCTTCCTTCTTTTATCACCAAGGCAGGCCAAGGAGATGCCTGCAGTTGTAGAAATCCAGCCATCCTTCTGTAACCCCAAACAGCAGAGCAAAGGCTTTCTTTCCCCTTCCACCACAAAGCTGGCAAACACTCCCAGGTCTCCTTGAAGACGTGTTTCCCAGTCCGATGATGAGGATATTGGCGGAAAATATGTGACCAGATCCCAGTTGTCCCATTTGGTCCACAAGCCGACCAGCTGCCCTACACTCAGAGCAGAGCTTGACATCATGCAGAACTGATCCTACATACACTAGTACAGCAGAAACTTAATAAACACACCCATTTAGCTCCCACAGAAAAGCTCTAAAAACTCTTGATTTTTTTTCCAGGCAAATCTTGGGATCTGTTCTTCATCCTCTTTAACCTAACAGCTGCCTTGGTTACTTTATATAAGAAATAGATAGAATACAGATAAGTAAATGAGGCAGATATTTGAGCTACCCAAGGATATATGCAAGCAAACAGGATCTGATCCTGCAGTCCTTCTTCATGCTTTGACTCAAGCAGTCAAACTAGAGTAATTTGAAATGCTTTTACGAGAAAACACTCTGGAGAGTTACAGCATCAGGTGCTCATTATGTACTCACTGTGCATACCCTTCCGTCTTGCATTTACAGCATACGGTTAACTCCATTTTCTCCCTTGCATTCTTTCTGTCCAAATGTGTCCTGATTTGTCCTTATTTCAGTAAGAGAAGCAGCTCAGATTTCTCATTGTGTTTTTGATGTATAGCCATGCTAACACATTTCCTTGGGGCTACTGAATTCTTTTATGGTTTCACTCTATCTGCATAAAACTGACCTTATTTACTGTGTTAATAAATAGCCTCTAAAATGAGATAGAGACCTAAGGATTTAACCACTCTGATTACAAATTCTTCTTACTATATATTCCCACCCAGCTCCAGCAATTCTTAATAAAAATACAGACTGCTTTGCATTTTGTGGAGGCTTTAAAGCTCTACATTTTTGTGCCAGTAAAACAGAGTGTGAATTCACAGGATATGTTAATATCGAATGTTGTGGGGGGGTTTTTTGTTTGTTTATTTGGCTTGCTTTTTTTTGTTTTGTTTTGTTTGCATATTAAAATTACCTACAGAGAAAAATTACAAGAAATTAACCCAGATTAAATAAAACCTAATTATATAAGATTTGTTAAACAGCATTAAGCCTCTATTTAGACGTTCTAACTCCAAATTAAAGTGACCTTCATTCAGACTGCCTGAATTTATTTTAAAAATGAAGTGCACTAGACATAATTAGGGCCACTTTAATTCTAAATGAAAGGGCAGCATGCACCTGACTAAGTATAAACATCTGTACCTGAGCAATTCACTCTAGTCTCCTTTTATAGCCAGTGGAGATTTAGTCAGTGTAGTCCATGGAGGGTAGTTCTTTGGTAATTCTTTTCAGCCTGAAGTTGATGCTTAAAATAGGTCTCAGGAACTGTGCCTTAAAAGTGACTCTCTTTCTCCATCTACCATTACTCGTGCTGTCAGCATCCTGAGTTAGATGAGCTGAATCCAGCCAAAACTGTCTATAATGTGTTCCACTAATCTATTTCAAACATGAATGCAGACCAATTTTCATGAATGCTCTCCTGAAAATGTGCCCTTAATCACCTGACTGTTGTGAGGACTGCACAGAAATGTGTTTCTGGCAGTATTAGTCGTTTCCAATTTATCCCTATTCTGTCATTTCCTTGTTGACTTTAATTCCAAATTAACTAGGTGAGTGGTGTGGTTTGCAGACCATTCTGACTTCAGGATGAAGTAAATCACATCCTGGACCTTATGGACTCATATGGAGCCATAGCTCAGATCTAGTCAGGCATAGCTTAGCTAGATAGATAGATTTAGTCAGACTAATCCCACCTCATGCCTTCTGTCATCTTTTTCAGAGGGGGATGGTTGTTGTTTTTTTTTTTCTGATGGTGCCAAGTACTCTGTGCGGAAGGAAATCCCCATCCATATGGTGGATAGCATTAAAGGCCTCACTAATCTGTGATTTTGATAACACTTCCTTGGAGGAGACCTCAGTGTAGGAGAAATTAAGCAAATCTCCATCCTTCCCCACTTTCAGCCTGACATAACATCCTCCAGCCCACTCCATTACCAAGCAGGAAAGAGTTATACAGCATTATATCTGGGGCAACTTCTACCTACCAGTGCTCAAAGCCACTGCAAAGCGAGTCGTCAGGTCTTCCCAGTTCATGCATACCGGGTTTAGTACATGTAACCTGGCATAGCCAACTTTAGCATTTAGGGAAATAAAGTACCTGAGAAGGTTACAGAGCTGCTTGCTTGCTTTTCTTGATGTTTTAAGTCTGATTTTTTTTCTTTTTAGGTGCTGGGAGGAAATAATAGAATCCCCAATCTGGTGGATCATTAAAACTCCTATTTTGGTGTCTATTTTGGTAAAGTATCAGCACATTCTGCAAAGCCATCTTTAATACTAAGTGTGGGGGGTCGAGAAGTGTTCTGTAAAAATCCATGGAAAATGCACTGATAGATACCATTGCATTGTATACTGAATGTCTGTCTTGGGATAAGGAAGCTCACCCTCTGGATAAACATCTTTACCTTTAAGCATTGACTGTGGGAAGAGCTTGAATGATGGGGCACCCAAGGTGGAGCTCATTTAACTTGGACCAGCTCCATCTCCTCTAGTCGCTCTGGGCATTCTGGTGCAGTAGCCATGGTAATGCATAGCCAGAGGAGATCAAGGAATGTGCTTAGAGTCCCAGGGAAGACTGATTTTGTCTAATGAATCAATGTCTGTCTAAATTAGATCAGATGAATTTTGCCACTAATGTTTCTGTTTCTCTGAGCTCACCATATGCAGAGCCCACCCAGGGTGACTTGTTCAGTCGACACTATAACATAATATGGGATGAGTCCTACCCTAAATTTCTACCTAACTAAAAAGAAGTTAGATGAATTCCCCCAGGTATTTGCCCCTTGTTATAGCATCCAGTACAAAGTTGGATTCCAGCTATGCGTTCCTAAAGTAAGTTCTTGAGAAGCTTGGCTACTTTCCATATAAATCAGCAAAAGCGCTTAACTCCCTGCTTCTCTGGATATGATCAATTCTGACCGCAGAAACCATGACACTTCTGAGGAACTCTGAGCACTTCCATCCTTGTTGAATATTATGTGTTTCCTCTGTCAGATATCAAGCCAAAATTTGATATCATATGAACTTGAGTTAAACTTAGCTTTGAGTTTTCTCAAATCAGGAAAATTGTGTGGGAAAGGAAGGGAAGGGAAGGGAAGGAATACAACAGAAATCAAACCAAATATATCTCTTTGAAACAAATCTTTTCTTAGACACATTTTTCTTATTCCACATACATTACGCCCTTTGCAAGGAGACCTTTTCTGTAGCATTTGTCATACAGGGATTCCAAACTGAAACAGTTTGAATAATTACTTCTTACTCTATTCACCTCACTGAAAAGAAATAAAATACTTAGATGGCATGTCTCAAAATATTTATGTCATCGTAGGAAGATATAAATAGTATTTTCCCTTTCCCGAGATAACCTTTTGGTAAAGAAATACACCCTATTCTCCTAGGATCAATGATTCCATGTTTTCTTTTGGTCAGTAAATCACTTCCTCATTACTAAACAAAATCTAGCCAGCAATTTCTGATTTTACTTTTGCAGATATCGTATAAATCTGTCACAAAGGAAGGCCATGATAACAGCTATCTGATGAATAGCAGGTTTCTGTACGGAGGAATGCAACATTTTCTGCATATCCACTGGAATAAAGCATAGACCTCAGCTGAAGGAAGAAATACATATACAAGTTAAACATTAGAAAAATCTTTCCAACCTAAAGATATCAAGCACTGGGAACAAGTCAAGTGCCTTTAATTCTATTCTAGGTTGAAAAATAAGCTAAACAACTTCTCCAGTTGCCTGATAGCTGTGTCTTCTACCATGCAATGCTAAGGCCGTACTAAGCCTTTAAGTCACGCTCCACCTGACTCACGACTGCCCTCTTTCTGTCCCCATGTTTACTCTTAGCCACAATGAGCCCACACAGTCAGTATTTAATATATGACAGGAGACTACGAAGCAGCTCTGATCCTACCGGCAGTGTGCTACCAATGCTCATTAGAGTAATTGATCTAGATAATTCTGTTTTGAACCGATAAATTTTACTTGCCATTAAGTCAGATGCAAACCATTTTATAAGCAAAGAAATATGAAAATAGAAACTATAATAAATGGCATGGGATAGATAAAGAATTATTAGGCAATGCATTATAACCAAGAAATATAATTAATTTCCAATCACTCATAGCCTTTGAAAAAAGAGTGAATGTCTAAATGAGAGATATACTTTAGTCTACTTCATTCACCTGTTATTGAGACAAATGTAAGAATTGCTGGAGGAAATGTTACAATTTGTTTTTGCAGGAAATCAGATTGGCTGGTTAACACAATCCCTTCCAGCCTTTAAATCGTTAAAAATCAGAATCATTTGTGCATTCACTAAACATGAAAGGATAAAAAAAGAAGTTGCGTGCCAAACTAAAACTAAACTAAGTCCACAGAAATCCATCATCACTTTTCTGTTCTATATGTTGCATGAATAACAACATGGTTCAATGGATAGTACTTTAGAATCAAGTAGATTTTCATTCAAATCATGCCATCTACTAGCTCTATAACTTTGCTATAAAATAAGGTTAACATTGCTTGAATATGTTAGTGGAGCAGTTTGAGATTTTTGAGCGAAAAGCACCATCTAAAAGCATGTATTAGTAAGATTCATCTGATCTAACCTTAGAGGAGATAAAGTTTTCCACTGTGTTGGTGAGGTATCCCTTGCTATACAAGGTCTCTGACTTCTCTCCAGAGAAGAAATGCCCAGCAGCATTGAGTAGAGGCCTGCTTAAGTGGATACTGCTCTGTGTTTTGTTTTGGTTTCTTTGGCTCACCGCCTCAGCCTTTGACATGCTCAGCAGCCGGTCCCATGTCACCGTCTCCCGAGGGCTTTGACGTCCGTCGCTCCGCTAACTCCCAAGGCTCTTTTCCCACCCTATCGTCGGCGCTCCCCTGCGCAGCAGGACGTCGTGCATAGCTGTGCTCTATGGGTTTGACATCATCATACTTGGGATGTATGACACAAAGTCCCAAGCAGGCTGATGTCAGGCCCAAGATGGCTGCCATCCTATGTCGGTTTACTATGTGCTCCTAGAGTGGGGTTCTCTGCTCATGGCTTTTTAACAACGGCTTGCTCCATGGCAAAAATATTGCAGTGAAAGGAATTCCCTTTAATGATTTTCTCTTTTCACTGGAGAATAATACTATAGGAGCATAATGTTTATTTCTTTTTCTGTTTCCTTTCTCCCCATCCCAACAGGTGAACTTCATTCTCTTCATTTGCATCATCCGTATCTTAGTCCAGAAGTTGCATTCCCCAGATGTTGGACACAATGAAACCAGCCAATATTCGTAAGTCCTAGACTTTTTCAACAATATTGTATGGTTTTGCAAAATCTATTTGGCTCCTAGTCAAATATTGCATCTGTCTGCATTTTATTCGTCGGAATCGTGTATGTGTTAGTTGACTAAAGATGATCGGAAATCAGGAAATGGGACATTTGCTAAAATGGGTGGGCATGAGAGCAACAGTAACGATCATGAAACAAAAAACCCTTTTTCACTGTATATTCAGTATTGGATTCTGAAGACCAAGGGACCCTGGTGGAGAGCAAAGAGTAGCCATCTACAGTGTAAGGGCTTTTTTATCTGAAGTAGTTACCCTCAGCTCACTTTTTGAAAGAAGAGATCTAGAAAATCTGTACATTCAGTAGAATCTGTGGCAAGTTCTCCTCATCTTAAAGAAGACCCCTGCATTAGATTGGATTAATCAATCGCTAATGTACCCATTTCTCTTCACTGTTGAGAAGTAACATTGTCTAAGAAGTTTTGCTTAGCATAATGCTTTTATCCTAGGGATATAAGGTTGACCTTAATGGGGCTTTTTATAATGAACAGCATGCAAGTGAGACCAGCATCTATCTCAATGCGCATGACAGGTCTTAGGTGCAGCATTTTAAGACTGCAAGAAATCCTTCTATCTGTATGGATTTCTTATGCCTTCAATGCAAATAAAATAAAAGTTCAGACTTCATCTCATTTTTGTCTCCTACCACTGTCCTGGCTTAGCACTTCAAATATCCTGGATATTTATTAAAGGATTTCTAGAAAATAACTGAAAATGAAAAAGTCCAATGTCTACCTGGTCAGTTCTCTTAAAATCTTCTTTGTCTTTGGAGGGGGCTGTGTACCTTGAAGAATCTGAACTCAGTTCATCTTCTGCAAGATGGAAGACGTAATATCAATATGGTCCTTAAATATCAACCAACCACAACACTGAGTCTTTCTCTCTAGTGATGGTAAATTAAATATTTCATCTCCTTCTAGATATTCTCAAATTTAGGAAGGGAAATTCCAGTATTTGACCTTAACTTCTCCCTGCAGCAGCCAAAGTCAATTATTTCTTTTTCTGTCATCATAACACGCCAACATTATCAGACCCCGTGCTTTCTATCACATCTCTTTATGTATTTCCAGTTGGGCATTGTATCTTCCCACCCCCAGGACTGCAACAGCTTTAACCAGGTACATAGATTAAATCAGCATATTGAAATATGTTCTAGTGCTATGCAGCAGCCTGGAGCAGTTGGCTCCCATTCATCTCCATCAAAGTGTTGCCAACATGCATCAGAAGGGTTATGCCCAGATTACCTAGCAGATCATGCTGAGCTTTGAGTTCAGAGCTTTTTTCTACACTTTTTCCAATGAAGTGTGAACTGCCAATAAATCTTTTTTTTGCCTGGTAAACAAGCCCAGCATGACAGAGCAGTAAGTAACACAGAATTCCCCACAGTGGCCTGCCGAACGGGAACCAATTGCTGAAGTATGAATGATCTTCATGTCTTCAGTTCCTCACCTTCCTCCTCCACCTGAAAAATCATCTCAGCTCCATTAGGGCATGAATCAGTTGCTCGCATATAGATCTCCAAAACATATGAAATGTCTTAGGACATTGGATACACTTGCCTGGGCCTGGCGTATAGGACACAGGACCTATGGGAGACTTGCACCTTTATACAGGGACAGCTAGCCACCAACCAGACTCCCCTGGTGCGTCTGAAAGTCTGTATTTACTATTGACTGCAACGGAACAAAGGACACCACAGTCTCCTGCAGAAATTAGTATTAAGTGTCTCAACCTGAAGTCTAGATCCTGCCAAGGGGAGATCTCAGTGTGGTCCTAAGTTTTTAGTGTTTAGACAGCTAGCTGTGGAGACATCTGGGGTCCAGATCCTTTTATAAATGCCATCAGGCATGTAATATGCAGTCTGAATCCTTTTGTATGTCATACCTCTATTGCCTGAAATGCTGCTACTAGCTTCAGGGGTTTGGCCTGCAGGACCCAAGAGAACTTACCAAAAACTGTTGCTAATGATACGTGTAGGTTCCTCCTGCCAAATCTGGGATAAATATGTTTTAAACTAACAACATCAGGAATCTCTCATTTGCATTTCTCCCTCCTTCTCTTGTTTATTTTATACTGTTTATTTTTTAAAAATAACATGTTGATATGTTGATAGTATTGTTCAGTTCCAGCCGGTTTCAGTTTAGCTGCAGGCTGGAAATTCAGGTACACTGCTGACTCACTCATTAATGCTACAGACACTGAGCTGAGCTTTGATGTATCAGAAATTGTGAAAACATGTCTCCCAAAACAACTTTCTGCAAATGACAGAGATTGTGCAAGAACAGGACAGCAATATTTCAGGCAAATAGAAGAAAGCACCTTGTTTTCTGCAAAAGAAATGTTGAGCAAAATTCATCTCATTCCATTCTGTGCATGTTCACGGATCAATATTATCGTCAAAGTTTTCTGGGCAACTTTCCATTATGTGTTCAGGAACATGACTAAAATGTTGGTTGACTGTTACCACTCCCAAGGAGAGGAGTAGGTTCAGTGCAGGCTAGTGGAGACGTGTTTTTCCTAAATTACCTGTCACCATGTATATCTGTCAGAGAGGGTAGATGTAAGAAGTGCAACCTATGCTAGGAGTGGAAGGTAATAAATTTTTTGAGAAGCCATGGCTTCCAGCAGGTAACATTAACCAGCTTTAGAAAACCTCCCAAGCAGTTCCGTCTCCTGCATAGTCAGGCTTTAGCTTCTTGGGAGAAATTACACCATGACTGGGGAAGACAATTTTCCCTGTTGTGGTTTTTAGGGAGGTCTTTTCAATATTATGGGGACACATCAGAGGCAGCTTGCCTTGAAGACAACATAAGGTCCAAAACGTCACTCAATGTTCTTAGTACCTAGGCCCTGTTCATTGCTAGAGTTCAGCCAGGAGGAAAAAAAGGCTATACCTGAGACCCCAGTGTTGTCTGAAATTGTAAGAGAAAATTTTCTAATCCACTGGAGGTTGTAAACAGCACCTCTATAAATAGGGTACGTGAAGGTGGCATCACATTAAATTCCTTTCACTTGACTTACTTCTGAAAGATTGGGGAGAGAGGAGAGATAGCTACAAAGCCAGTACTGATATTCACTGAACTGTGATCTGCTTAGAAAATGAGTTGCTTTCTCATATATCAGGAGCCGGGGGAAATTGGGCTGGATCATATTAATGTGGGTCACACTGGCCAGAGCTCCTTCTGACAGCAAGGAACATGACACTCTGATGGTCGCTGATGACAGCGACAGTCCTTGCTCTCCTGGGGACAGGATATCCTCTGGCAGAGCAAGACATCCAAGAGGACTCATATTTTGAATCTGCTCACTATGAGCGGGGATGTGCTTGCTAGCGAGGGATGGGGTGAGAAAAAGACAAATTCCTGGAAAGTTCCTAAGCTTCCTACAGGCATTGATTTTGCCTGGAATGAGTTGCAGCCAGCAGATATTCCTTGGGGAACCACAGCCTCTAACCAGAGCTTTAACATCAAACTGTCTTTGGGCCAGGCCCAGGGAAAGCTGGAAAAGTCTGCTGGGAGATACAGTGATGAGCATCATCTGCATGAAGCTGGCACATCAGCCTTCCCGGTGGGCTTATACAGATGGCAAATAAATGAAGATGATCTGGGAGGACTGAGCCTGATGGGACTTGGGAGGTGAAGGGTTTTGTGGATGGAAGAATAAGTGTTTCTAACATCTTAGCCTTAGCTTTAATTCCTCCAGAAGTCCCTGGGAGAGGGGGATGCAGGAGGATGTGGATGACCAAGGGATCCAAAACCCCCTTAAACATCCTTATATTCTTGATTTCATTTTATTTTTGTCAGCTAGATTCTAATAATGATTAGATTTAATAAATTATCATCTCTTCCTAATTAGACCACTGATTACCCGGCCTGATGCCATTAAGCACTGATACTGTTCATCCCCCTCCTTTGGAGACATTCATTGTGCGATAGCCTGTCATTATTCTGAGCTAAACATACCATTTCTCTCCCAGAAGCTGTAATTTTCAGAAAACCTAAGCAAAAAAAGACAGCGCTAGATGATGATTTAGCTTGTAGAAATGAAAAAAGATCTCTGGTGAGAGGGGAAGAAGAGAGGAGGGGAGAAAGAAATACCTCCATTGAAGTTTCTGGGAATAAAGATATCACATTTTATGTTGTCACCACATCTGAAATCACCAGCCAACTGCAGTCTGCAGGCCGAGGAGAAATAATCCAGGGCTGATCACTCTGCCTCAGCCAAAGACGTGTATTTCTTTGAGAGCTGTTAATGAGGAGGAAAATAAGCATGTGGAAATGCTCCCAGCACTGTCCTTGGTTCGTGTGAACTGGCGTAGCGTTACTGTCCCCAGCTGAGGCTCTGGTTCCACATTTCATCGCATCTCAGCCCAGGTTGTCAGAGGGATCTTGGGAAGACTGAGCTGTGAGGAGCTAATCTCAGCTCCCTCCCTTTTGCTGTATGCCAAATATTTCTGCCTGGTGGGCAAGGGCAGCCTCCTGACATTGCCTCTCTCGAGGCTGCTGCTGAAAGCCTGGATGTTACCAGGACCTCGGGGTAAATGGCCCATATCACATCTCCTAACAACAAACAAAGGCACTTAGCGTGCATGGTGCAGGCTACACCATCATGATCCAGGTAATCAGCAAATATGTACTGCAGCAAATTAAAGTTTCAGGGTTGCGTAAGGCTCAGCTGCAGGATTTCTCATCAGCTTACCCTTTAGCTCCTCTTCCCTCTCCCCTTATGACTCATGTTTATCTTTCCAACAGGAGACTGGCCAAGTCCACCTTGCTGCTGATCCCTCTCTTTGGCATTCACTACATCATGTTTGCTTTCTTCCCTGACAATTTCAAAGCGGAAGTTAAGCTGGTCTTTGAGCTTGTGGTTGGGTCATTCCAGGTAAGTCACCATTTGGACCACCAGTTAGTCACCGGGTCTGTCAAGGGAATAACCAGACACATGAGCTGGGTTTTCCCTGAACATGCCCAATACTGTTGTTATGCCTTTGAGGAAAAAGCTACTCACTGCAGTTTGGCAAGGATGGAAGATAATTTTATATTTTGCCTCCTGAAATTCCAGGAGGAGATTCTCTCTCCTCATTTTAGGCACCTGAAAAGAAAATGTACCTCTATAAGCTAGTCTCCCTATTTTGTTGTTGTTGTTGTTGTTGTTGTTTTTTACTTAAGGGAAAAAATCAAGCACCTCCACTCAGTTTGTATATCATTAACACAGTAAGATAAGATAAACACCTTTCGGGAAGAGTGTCTTTCAGGTCATTAATGGCATCCTAGTCTATCTTTGACCAGTTGACTTTCATGCACTCTCTCTTCTTTTAGTAAACAAAGTTCTGCCTCTAGATCTTGTCCAAGAAAGAGGGAGGTGTTGGAGACAGGTTCCCCATGAGGATGTATTAATCTTGAGGAAGCCCTGATGGAGCTTGCTTTGTAGACCTTCCCACACCCTTCACTTCAGTCACTTCCAGTGTTGGGCTGTTAAACTTGGCCTTGCTGTTGCACAAAAAGAAGCACTTATTTGTGCTTTTACATCCATCCGTAAATCAGCTCTAGCTGCTTGGTGTTCTCACAGTCTCCAGGCAGGATGTATCACCATGTACCATACATGTCAGAGGCATGCTTTGTTCAGCAGTGAATGAGTTAACATCCCTGTCTACATCATCATCACTTCACATCTGGCATCTCTCCTTTGAGGGATAAATGGACCTGTTCTCACTTCCTGTCTTTAGTGTTTGTAGCCATAAGGGCTAGAGATAAGTTTGTTTTGTCAGTGAAAGGTGAGATTCTCAAAATGAGGTGTCATGGTAGGGGTGATGGAAAAGGAACAGTTTAGCCTTATTGTGTGCCTAAGATCCTTCTGACCTTGATGACTCACTAGTGAGCATGGTTAGATGTTCCCAGTTTTAGCCACAAAGAGTTTGCAGGAAAGTTGGCTCTAGTATCCCATCCAGTTGCCTTTAACACCCAAGTCTGAATGACCAAGTGCCCCACTTACAGCTGACTGCTGATGGCTTTAAACACCAATCTGGAGCAAGCTTTGAACTCACCACCATGCATCTACTTCAAGGTACCTTAACCAGTCTTCCCTTGCTCCTTTTATACGGAAGATGCAATCTAGTGGTTTCTGAGGGGCACCTTAGCAGTTCCCTGGCATTGTGCCCTTTCTCTAGGGCTGCAGTGAGTTTGGGTTGTGATCTAGGGGAGTATAAGCTATGAGGTGCTAAAAGCCTGTTCTCTCCTTTCCCCTAGGGATTTGTGGTGGCCGTTCTGTACTGTTTTCTCAATGGGGAGGTAAGATCAAGAATGTTCTTTGGTTAATGTTTGTAGCTGAGGCAAACTGAATGCTTGTGGAGAGCAGATTGAGGAGTGTCCCATTCCTGATGTTACCACATAGGGGGAAATCTTCCAAGTCAGATTGTTCACCCCAGAAAAACTACTCAACCATTTGCAAGTTTCCAGCACTATTAATATTAGGACTTTAATATGCACTTTAGTATTGCTGCTGCTGAGTCCTTCCTTTACTCATGAGACAGCATCAGCAAAACTCGCATATAACCTTGTATAAACCCTAATCTGAAGGGATCACTTTCAGCAGGGAAGGATAAAGCCCATCTTCTAAGTCCTACTCATGCTTAGCATCTCAATGAAACCTCCACGGAATCAGGCCCACTGCCAAGATGGAGGCTTGTTAGTGCAGTGATATTTTTGTACAGTGCCCCATCTGCCTGTAAGAAATTCAGCAGAGACTGATTAAGCCCAAACCACAAAGTCTACCAAGTAGGTGTGAGCAGCTAAGAACTTGGAGCCACTGTCAGCTGGAGCACGTTCAGCTCAATAAACTGACAAGAAAGAAACAACTGTGATCTGGGTTTGTGTTCAAACTTCCTGGGGAGAGGAAGAGTGTCCAGAATCACAATTTGCTCTCTTACAGCTCTGGTGCTTCTTTCAGCCATGCTGATGCCGCGTGTACATCACGCAGTGGCATGCAGGGCAGATAGCTGAGCTCCAGCAGAGACCTTTGCTGGTAAGCCTGCTTGGAGCAGGGCAGAGCCACACAAGCTTGTTAATGATCCAAAACCCAAATAGGATTGATGTGACTTGTTATGCACAGGCCAATGCCAGGTCAACATGATTCCACCTTATAGGCATTGATCTTGACTCTCCCACGTTTCCAGTCCTGGAGTTTGCATCTGTGGTGTTGTACTCTTCCTGTGCTTGCTGATACCAGAGACTTTCGGACACAGCTGTTTTATCCAATCTGTACCATTATCCAAAACTTTGCATCGGAAACCTGCAGGAGGGGACAGACACTGTGGCCAGATTTGTTCAGGATTTGAATCTGAACAGTGTAAAACATGTGTTGTGTGTAAATTCCCTGGGCAACTTCTATCAAAAAAGCGACTGTATCAATACGGCTGTACTGATGGCTTTACAAACAACTTACAGTTAAATCATTTGTATTTGGACAAAAACAGGGCAGTAAAAAGAAATCCTAACTATACTCACAAACTATAGAATATGTTGCCTTTGAAATTAGATAGTCTGACACCTTTGCTTTGTCAGACGAACAACTCCCCATGCTCGCCTTTCTGCTGAAGTCCAGGAATTTCTGCTCCGTTAGTTTTCGGGCTGGATTGTCACCTCTCTTCTATGTGGCTAACAGTTCTTACCAGGTTGAGTTTAGTGACCTCTATAAAATAATTCTTGGCCCCTAAGTAGGTGGGTCACCCATTGCTGCTCACACAAACAAGTCAGAGCAATAGAAAGCGCTCCCTTTTGCTGACTTGCTTGTCTTTCCACCACCTAGGTCCAAGCTGAGCTCAAGCGAAAGTGGCGGAGGTGGCATCTGGAGCGGTTCCTGGGCTCAGACATGAAGTATCACCACCCTTCCTTAGGCAGCAATGGCACCAACTTCAGCACCCAGATCTCCATGCTGACCAAGTGCTCACCAAAGACACGCCGGTGCTCTGGCTTCCAGGCTGAATTCTCTCTAGTGTGATGGGGAGAGGCTCTCCAAGCACTGAGCATCCAAGGGAGAGGAGGATTCCCAGCAATCAGTGATACATTGACAAACCCTTGTGAAATGACATGCTCCACATGAGCCAACAGAGGACAAAAACCTGGAAAAGCCACTGACATCCAGAACAAGATCAGACAAGCTAAGAGGCAGAGAAGTACTTTTTCTCTCCCTCTTTTCAGACCTTTCACTCTAAGTTGGTGCCCTCGGTGGTTGATAGCTATGAGTAAAGGTCCCAGTCATTTGAGGAGAGCTTGGGAGATCCTGATGTGTTATAAATACTGAAGTAAGGGGGATTAGGAAGGAGAGAGCCTGAGTCCTTCGTGGCTTTGCCAGAACAGGCATCTCTGAAACAGATAAATTGCACTTTTTAAAAAAAAAAAAATGAGCCAGTAAAGGACAGAGGAAGGCAAGAAGTGGAAAAAAAAAAAAAAAAGAATGCCAAACTTATGAATGTGCCAAAAGCCCAGTTGATAAGAAGTGGTGATAAGGCACCGAAGACAGAGTCGGGGATGGCAAGAGGGGACAGGAGGAACATGAACAGGAAGGGGAGAGGCCAGCATGCAGCCCTTGCCCCTGTGTTTCACATGTGCAAAGAAGAAGCTGCAGTACCAGGAGAGCCCTTGGGAGGATGCCCCAATGTTGGAGTGTGTTCTGCTAATTGCCTGCCATCCTCGTTAGCAAAAGCTTTCCAAGTACCATTGGGTGCCCTCTGGAAAAGCAACTCGCTGAGAAGGAACAGCACAAACGCCCTTCTCTGCACTGCGTTCATGACATTGTGTTTTGTTTGGTTGTTTTCAATGAACAGGAAACTCAATTTGCATGTATAAAAACCAGGTACAGATGCCAAAAGTGGAGAACGGCTGTGTTTTTCATTCTTTTTAAGTTCGCCCATCGATCTTGGTGCATTACTGCACCCAGCATCATTAGGGATCAGGGGAAAGCAATTGGTCTGTAATTCGTTTGCACTTGCTTAGCACACACTGCCAGGAAAGGGAGATGTAGAACCCTGTAATTCTTAATTGAATCAGACCTGCCATAAGGAGCCACTCTCTAGATGAAAAAATTAGCTTCACAGCAGCAAGCAAAATTGCTTTCATCAAAACAAGGTTGGCTCAGCACGTAACTGGCACTCCAGGAGTCAGGAAGGAGTGAAGGAGCTATTAAATTGATTTCTTCTTCAGCTTTTGCAGGGAGCTTTCATCCTGTGATGAAGGCACTGTTAGATCTTTAAGATGTGCATGTGCATTTTATGTCTTTTTTGAAGGTCTATTAGTTTCTATATCGGGGCTATCCCTATTTGAAGAATATAAGTAGAGCCTGCTAAAACCAAGGGAATAGGTTTTTTTTTCTTTTCTTTTCTTAATGGGGGGAGAAGGAGAAGGCTGAAACCAAATCCTTCTCAGACATGCCAGGCTGGCGGCTCATGGAGCATCACGTGCAGCTCACTCCCAGGCTCTGCATTTGAGGCAATCTCCACAATCCCAAAGTTAGAAAATAGCACAAGGATGTAGGTGCTCATGGTTGTGTCCCACACAATTGCATTGAATGGGGTTGCACCAGTTTGACACTGGGTGTGGAAAATCCCTGCTGAGCTAAGGTGTACACTTAATAAATGGGCTGCTGTCATCCTACTATAATGTTATATCACCGTCCTCATGAAGGAGTCTGGGTCACCAAAATAATACATGTACGTGGAAAGGAAGTAGGACTCTTCTTTAAGAATTCAGAGATCTCAACTCTTCCACCAGGTACTAACAGCAACAAGACTTCTCTTTCATCAAAATTAAGTTGTAGCTCCTTGAAGGAAAACTTCTTTAACTTAGTGGGTGTGGGGTTTTTTTGCTTGTTTACTTGCTTGCTTTAAGCATCTCCAAGTCACTGTTGAAAAAAACACACTGAGCCCAGGAGGAGAGTTGCAGATCAGGACATCCCGTTCCTTTCTCTATTCTGAGGTGTTGTTGTTCCATTACATACCCCTCCCTGGAGCTATACTTGTTATCATCTGAGCTGGATGCTGCCAAAATATTTCTCCAAATGCTGGACTGAGGACAGCATAGAGGGCTGAAGGCAGTAAGGGGCTTGAGATACTCTGATACAACTGCTCTGAAGGATGGACACGTACTCACGGGTTTCTAGCAGGCTAGCTCAGATGCTGTCACAGTGTTACCGCAGCTACCCAGCCTGAAAAGACTAAGAGAATAGGTAGATATTTGTGAAGATAGTCATGCTGAGCTCCATGCTCCTGGAATTAAACTGCTGACAAGACTCCAGGCTAGCAAGGTTCAAGTCATCTTTGTTACAGCTTGCTACACTAAAACCATATCATTAGCAGTCAGAATCCAACACTGATTTGCCAGGATATCTTCAAAATCCTCTCTTAGCAGCTGTCTAATTCCCAAAATCCAGAGAAACCAAGAGGGTGCTTAAAATTCCTGCACGTTGCTTGCACCAAAGCCCTTATGGCCTGACATCCCAAGGAGCAAGGTCCATAGAAATCCCAGATCCCCGTGAGGCTCTCAGAGGCACAGACTTTCTCTGTGTTTGGTGCTGGTGCTGCTGTGGTGAGTGCTTTCAGACCCGGATTAGGACTCACACAGAAGGTGCTGGAGAAGTCCCACAAGCACCATCAATTCTCCCATGCATGGTTCAAAGCAGGGATTTGACCCAGCTCTGCATTTCACCATGTGAATGGCTAGCTGCTGGGATGCCCAGAAGAAGTGACAGAAAGTTCTCATTCAGTTTCCAAGTTTTTACACTTGGTGTAAAATGTTTCCTCTTATTGGTTCAGAGTTTGGGAGCATCATCTCTCTGGGAAAGATCTGAGTCATCAGGCTGCAAAGCCATGCACCCTCTTCATCTGTCATGGTAGCTACGTACGCCCAACAAACTCGCTGGGCTGCAGAGAACTACCTAATCTTGTCAGTACATCCACTGGGATGCCTAAGGTGTGAACTCGAATCCCAGGTCCCAGAAAAGCAAAGGAGGAATGTGAGCGCAAAGCTGTTGAGCATAAGTGGAGCACCACTGCCAGCAGCCTCCTGTTGCGAGATGTGAGGGAAACCCTTCCCATCTGTTTCAGGCAGCATTGCTGTGGGAGAAGGTCCCTGCCTGTGAGCCACGAGAAGTGTGAGACACTTTGTGTGTTTTCACTCTGTGGTTCTTCACCTTCCTTTTCCTCTCCCTGCGCTTGTGGCTCCATTTGCAGGAGGACCTTCTGCCTTGTATTTACTGCTTCTCTTTAGTTTCGGCCCTGTGCTAACCTGTGCCAGCACCAACCATATGCCAAAGACAGCAGGAAAAGTCTTGCCTTTTAGAAACATGACAGGGAAAGAAATTGCTGTTTATCTACCCATGCAACAGGGCATTCTGCAGCCCCTAAGCTGCACCACTGGCCTGAAGATAGGATGTGACCTAAACTGAAGAGCTCCTCCAAAAATTAGCTACATTAACATGCTAGGAACAGTGCTCCCAGGCATCCTGCTTGCGATTATTTCATCACTGAACATCCAACTGCATTGCCATTATGCTGTCAAGGGTGTTGAAGAGTGGAAATGAATGTGCTGAACATACACCTGCTGTGACAGGCATGGCAATATTGGTGATGCAGACAGCGCAGAGCTGCCAGCCCAGCTGTGTTGGCCTCGTATTTCAGGAGAACAGAGGAGTCCGTGATGAAATCAGAACTTTTCTCTCTGGGGATATGAGCAATCAACCTTACGAAAAATATTTCTCTGCCTGCTCTGGCTTTCGGATCAGGCCCTTGTTTAGGTGACTTAGTGCAAGAATTTGTCTGGATAACTTGGCCTCCTCCACTCTGAATATGTTTTTCACCCAACTTATCAATAAAATAGGGTTTGAGGACCTCAGTGCAACCTCAAATGAAAACCCAAACTGCGTTGTCCTAAAGCAATGCAGAATACATGATGCAGCGCTCAGAGCTAATGCTGTTTCTCACAAAGCACAAACCTGACCTCTTTAACTCAGGTGTAAGACAGGAATGACTCCAGTGAATGCAACTGAGTTATCTCGGTGAAAAAGAAGATTAAGATGCATACCTGGACATGTCAAGCTTTTTGATGTGTTTGAGAACCATGAATTTGGATCATGAATTTGGGCTCCAAAACTCTTTACAGAAATCAGGCCAAATTCTGATCCCACTTGCATACATCAGTTCACTACAGTGACTCCTGATTTACGCAAGCTTGAAACTGGAATTTGACTTTAGAAGAATTCCTTTATGTTCAGCCTGGAACATTTTATTCTTTTTTTATGCCAGTGAGAGATCAAATCCAATCCTGTTAATTAGTCACTCAAGGTTTCAGTGATTAAACTCTTAAACAATTATTAATAAGTATGGAACAATTAAAATACAAAAATTCAGTTATTTTCTTAAGGTCTAGAGGTACAAGGTTCAATGCTAACATTAGACTAGGATTTCTATTCAGCCGGGACCTATATGGCTCAGTGGCCCTCTCATAAGCAGAAACAATTGAGAATATGACCACATTTGGGGCTTGAAAAAGAGCAGTAAAGAAATTCTAGGCTGTGGCAGAATTTCAGGGCATTAACTTGAAATCAGTTTTTAAAAACAGAACTATATGCAGCAGCATCGTTTCTGCAGTTTTGGAATGAAAAAGGGATCCCAAAAAAGCCCAGGAGACAAAACTTTTGGTTTGGTTTGGTTTGGTTTGTTTGTTTGTTTCTTTGTTTTCTGATTAACAGACAACTGCCTGTTGGATTTTAAAAGGAAAAATGAAGTTACAAAGAAAGCTCAGGAGTGAACATCGCTTGGCTGCCTTGCAGGGATTAACGGATATTGGTGGGATCACTCTGTCTCCATGCCTTCTACCATCACCGCAGTGTTTAAACAAGGCAAAAACCGTTGGATTTCTGCAGGAAATATGAGATATTTTCAGGCTAGAAGGGAGTCTCTCAAACTTGGAAGTGCCAATACATGTCACAGCAAAGCTCATTTTATTGTGTCCATACAAGTTCACGTTAGCACCTGGTTTCATTAATGGCCTTTGGGAAAGCACATGGTGTCAGAAGCGAGGAGCCTGAGAAGCCCCTCTTCTTCTCTGGAAGATGAATCTAGGTTTAGCACCACAGCCCATGTAAAACCCGCCCTTTCTCCACTGTGTCCCAGCCTCTCTGCTTTCAGGTAGCACATTCAGCTGAAGAAGGGATCTGGACTGGAGTGTTAACACAGCCCAGGCACAGCCGTGTGCTGCTTCCCAAGGTGTCTCTGCACCAATGATGAATGTGCCAAACTCTCAGAGACGAGGATCGCAGACCTCAGCTCCCTGACTCGAAATGCAACTTTGCACTTTTCACATACCGGTGCTTGTGTTGGACAGGACCATAATGTTTCTTGATTGTAGATGGCCCTCGAAGAGCAGGAGGCCAAACTCTTGGCCTCATATATATCCATATCAATCTGGAATGACCGATGGTATCATTCTTGAACTAAACTGGTGTAACAGGGAAAATAATTAAGTCTCAGACTGGTACTTGGAGTCAGGCATCTCAAAATCCAGGGCAGCATAGATTTCAATCCGTTTTCTTTCAGTCAGTCAACTTTTCACCCAGTTGCCAAACCCACTATTTACATACCAGTCTGATGAGCTATAATTACAGTGATTGATCTTATTTCCCCTAGATGTCTATAAAGTTATAAACCACGGCTTTTCTGGGCCAATGGACAACCTCTTCCACCTCCTGCTGTCTGAAAGTCCTAAGTCCTTTTTTGCTTGCACGGTGTTGCACTATGTATTGAAGAGCCCTGGGTTTGAAACCCTAGTTATTTCTAGCATACTGTGAAATCACAGGGAAGGAGATAGTCATTAGGACTGGAAATTCTGTAACAGGTCTCTAATGGAAATAATGCTCATTTTAGTTCTGAGGGCTAGGCCTTTAGGACATGCAAATTGGCATCAGCAGAGCACTTGGTGTTTTATACCCCAGTTTTGTGGATATTGTAAACTTGTACATAAAGGAAATCTGAATAACATATTAAAAAATAAAACATTTTTGATACTCTGCGGATGATAAATTAAGTTTAAAAAGGCACTTTTGAATTCAAAAGTGCATTTTTCATGCTCTGTTTCAAATGCAGCTCAGGCTGTTCTTGTTCAGTAGCTGGTGCCAACTGACTCTTTTCTTCTCGCTCAAACTGTAAGCACCTCTGCTCTGCCCTCCTGTAAATAGGCTTTGACAGCAAAGAGTGATGAAAACTGGCTGTGAACAGAAAATCGCTGTTAAGCCACATCTCTGTGGATTTTTATGTACCTAGGTGCTTGCGATGTATTCTTCATGCCAGTGAGAACAGGCCTGCTTGCTCAGCACAGGTGCAATCTCCGCCTTGTTTCATGGCCTTTTGCCTGATGTTATTTATTTTGTTCTGACTCTGTATATATGCAATGAGTTGGCTATTTTTTTCCTTTGTATTTGGTTCATCTCCTTGCTTCAGAGGAGGTTTTTATCTGTGGTTGACACTGCTGAAAACAAGCAATAAAACCATTGTGAAGAAATTGAGTCTAAGATGTTCCACCTGAAATTTTAATTCCTTTTTCTCAATCCTGAAGAAGACACAACAAAGGCAGTGGAGGGAGAAAGGCTTAAGACAGAGGCAGTGAGCTGGTAAGGAGGTCATTTAGAGCTAGACATAACAACCTCATACTTCACAAGTTTAGCCAGATAGACCAAATCACTCTCAAAATGAGAGATCTTCTTTGAGAACATCTGTGCCCGCAGGAGAATCAGTACCATGTGTGATCCCCAAAACCACCACAATGAAAGCAACACCACTCCACGAGCTGGGTGGCTGGATGCAATGTCTTTTGGAGGTAAGACTCATGCATGGAGGTAATAATCATGCAATTACAAAAACATTATGGTTCTTTTGCCATGAATGAGAGGTGTTAAATGATTCCTGTGGTGTAGGTATGCATACCCATGCACACACATATACCTGTATTGATTGTTGCAAGTGTAGGGTTGAATGCTGGAATATCCTCCAACTGTCTGGCAATGCCATGGCACTAAGAAAGCTACCAGATTCATTCATCCCTATGAGAATACCCCCGGCACACTGGACAGACTATCACTAAGGCCTGTCTTTTACACCACAGACTGCAGAAGTTCCTAACTACACTTCAGTAACAGGTAAACCCAAAAATATGTGAAAACCATCTTTGTTCTCATTCTCCTCAGGATGGAACACAGGCTGGCAGTTCTTTAGGCCATGTGGTAGGAGAACCTGTGATCAGCATTTCAAGAGCAGGTGTGATGGGTACATTCCACCTGCAGACATCCCCCACAACTGCAAGAAACCAAAATGTTTTACCCATGAGGTGCGTGAGGGAGCTGCAATCCAGCATTCTCTGAAACATTTGGCATATATAATGTCATGGGACATTGTCCAGTGCAGTTTCTAGCTCAGGGCAGTGGTTTGACTTGGGCTTGTCACAACCAGATGGTACCACAGTAGAGGTGGGAACAAATTTCCTCAGGAGTATATGTCCCCTTGTATGTGGCACTGGTGAGACTGCACCTCAAATACTGAGTTCAGTTTTGGGCCCCTCACTACAAGAAGAATGTTGAGTTGTTCAAGTATGTGCAGAGAAGAGCAACAAAGCTGGGAGAGGGACTAGAAAACAAGAGTTACAAGGAGCAGCTGAGGGAATTGGGGCTGTTTAGTCGAAGAGGAGCCTGAGGGGAGACCTCACCGCTGTCTACAACTGCCTGAAAGGAGGTTGCAGCAAGGAGTGTGTCGGTCTCTTTTCTCAGGTGACAAGCAATAGGATGCAAGGAAACAGTCTCAAGTTGCACTAGGGGAGTTTTAGATAGGACATAAGGAAGGATTTCTTCACAGAGAGGGTGGTCAAGCGTTGGAATGGGCTGCCCAGGGAAGTGGTGGAGTCCCCGGCCCTGGCGGTATTTAAGAGACGTGTAGACATGGCACTAGAGGACATGGTTTAGTAATGGGAATGGGACTCGCTAGGTTAAGTTGATGGTTGGATTTGATCATATTGAAGGTCTTTTCCGACCTAGATGATTCTACGATTCTATGATATCCTGCACACAACTGTTGCAGCTATTCACCCATAACCCATCCAGTACCACAGAGAGTACTTCAGCACACCATCAGTGTACATGCAGGTGCAAATACAATAGATCTGACTGCAGAAATAATTATACAAGTGGGTAATTAATGACTTGCAGATGTAAAACAAAGCACAACAGCTGGGTCTGGGGTTAAGCATCCTGCTGCTTGGTTGCTACTTTATTTTGGCACAGGGACATAGTCTTAGGTTAAATGAATCTCCTGAATGTGTTGTTTATCTACCACAAAAGGAATGCTTTGATATTTGGAAATGCAGAGTTCATGGTAACTTTTCAATGTATAGTACAAATCTGTCCTCTTAAATCTCTTCACATGCACTGTGGGCTGAAAATAGCCCCCCCATGGAAAAACACGGACTAGTCTTTTAACATGGATTTTGAGAAGCCTCAAAATCTCTGCTAGTTGATTCCAATTCATTAGCAAGCCATTTAAGTTAATATTTCTTTCAAGCACAGAATTGCCCAATAAGGCTAATGAGACTTAACATCCTTTCTTTCCATTTCCGCTGCCCCTTCATGGAGCTGGTGGTACAGCAAAGCCCTGGTCTGTTTGCCTCCTCAGCACGCAGTGCATGCCAAGCGCTGGCACCTTGTGTGCTGGTCCCTGGAGCAGGAGACACGGCAGTAATGCTCAGCCTACAAGGATTCTGTGCTCATCCCTGGCTGCTTTTGCACCCTGCCAGGTGACCAGATGCCTCCTGAGTCTCATGGTGACCTTAGCTTTGCATCTTCCCCTCCAGCTTTCCTAAGGATGCTTCATCTGCCCCTGCATCATGTATGTGTTTCATCCTTGCTGTGTGCCCAGTTCAGTAGTGCTATCTTTTAAGGTCTATTGCTCAGAACAAAGCACCAGCCTACCTCTCTGTTGGAGAAATGCCTAGCAGGCAACTGCAAGTGAACAGTAATTATTCATATAAAAGACACATTTAATGCACTTGAATATTAGGCAGTGAAACATAGATTACAGTGAGAGATCAGTGAGCTTTTTGTCGTCCACAGGGCCAGTTCCACAGCTCACCCCCTTCTTAAGCTGATTTACACCCACTCTCCACATGACTGATAAAGGTCAAATCTACAACTAAGACAAGTCTTTGCTATATCTGTCCCTCCTTTCTGTGTGAATTAACCATTTTCGTTTAAAAGCAAAGGGTCAATGCTCTTGGCCATTCTGAGAAGCAAAGATATTGGACATTGAATTTCACTGGATCCCTCTGTGGATTAAACCAGAAATCAGAAAAACATGATACAAAGGCTGAGGAAAGGGAAGCTCAGCCAATTGCATTTATTCTGTATCTTTAGAAGCAAAGACAATCACCTACTGCCAAAAACTGTCTTCCATATGAGGAACTCCAATCACTGCCCAGAAATTAATTAATGTAAGTAGCTTTGATGAAGGTCACTTAAGAAGTCTGAGGCAAAAATCATCACTAAAACCCAATGATCCCAAACGCCTGCTGTGTGTCCTCTGTGCAAGTGCCATCTCTCCTAGTTTATAATGAGCATAGCATTGCTTTCCTTAGGCACTCACTGTTACTCTGAATTTGATAGAACATGTGATCACATATATCTGGAAATTCTTGAGCTTGGCTTTTAAAGCTTCGTTATGTAAGTTCAATGGTGAAGTGGCTTTCCATGGCTGCAAAAACATCACTCAATAAAAAAGAGCCATGATTAAAAATGACCAATGACATCCTTTTCCTTTGATCCCTGGTGGTTTCCATGGCAAAACGCCAAGATGAGGACTTTTGTGATCTCCATGACATTAAAGCAATTGCCTGTGTAGTGAATCAATTTTAGCTGTTAAATTATCTCCCCTCCACATGCAACCAGTTGCATTCACTCTCTCCCACAGGGGATATAAAGTTTGAACTGCAACTCAATGCAATCCATAGAAAGAGTCCAGTTGCTTTCAGGCAAGTTTAGAAAGACTGGATTGTCTGAGGATCACAAGGGAGTATGGCACAGAGAGCCCAGGCACTGTGTCACTGCTGTAATACTCTACACATTTGAAGTCTTAATACCTCCTCCTCCAACACTGCTCACAGAGGATTCTTTCCTACCAGTATAACTCCCTACGCATTTCACTTTTTGTTGGATCTTATGAACAAAACTAGATAAGTTGAAATATCATCTAAAAATAGCCATTTTCCACGTAGTAGTATTCTAAGAACCAAATTGGTCTTTCAGCCAAAGACCAGAGAAGGCCAGTTTTTTGTGTACATGGCACTAGATCTCCCTATTAGTGTGCTCAGTGGTGAACCCTCTCCTAGAGTCCATCCCTGCCTACTACTGGTTGAACCTCTCTCTACTCTACTCTGCCCACTTCAGATCAAGGACTTGAATCCTTATCATACTCAGCCTAAGAGTACAGAACTAATGGGATGTGCCGAAACCAGCTGACATCAGTCCTGCTCTTGGTTTTCAGAGCAACTCTACAGGACATACTTATTGCACATTGACCAGGATAAAGGGAGAGAAAGAAAGGAAAACAACATCTGACTTCTAAGCCTGAGGGCTAGTAATCTTGTTGAGGAACCAAGACCAAACATATACTCTACAGCACACTTAGTTGTCCAAGAGTTAACAGGACAATTACTTCAACTCGGAACTGCAATACCTTGATAGTTAGACATCCTGGGTCACAGGCAGGAGTCCTGCCACTTGTTATCAGCTCAAAATCAAAGAGAAAGGAGATTTAAAGCTGGGTCTCTAGCCTAAAAGTGACATGTGTGACAACTGCATTTCTTTAGCTATAGAGTTTTGCACTTTTCCAGCAGATAACACAACAGTCTTTAGAAACTGAGAGGTGTGGGTGGGACCTGGGCAGAGTTTTTTAAAGCACAGTAATGCTTGTTTGTGATATGAAGAAAACTAGGGTAGAACAGTGCCCTACCAACACCTACATGTTCGTATACCCCGCCCTACCTTCTGGCAGGTCCTGACAACTGGTGGCACCCAATTATCACCTTTCACCTGAATCCACATGTGAATCTTATTTCACAAAGGAAGGAAAATACTGGGAGTAGGAGTCCAATATTGAGCTGGCCGCTACTGCCAGAATCTGCCTACTCCAACACTTACAGATTTATGCTGCTGGGATGCCTAATCAATGGCTGTTTCTTATCAACTACCTAACTCCAAGCTCTTCAGCATGGAACAGTTAGAAGTCATAACATTTCATTATGTCCTATCTGCTCCCAGCTAATAATTATGGGCATCTGATAGAAATGTGGTTTCTGTCTGCAATGATGGAGGAAGTTATTATAGAACACTATATACAATGTGATTTCTGGTTTGGACTACATGCAGATTTTCATTGCATCCCATCATGTATTTCCCACCAAGTCTGTATTCGTGTGATCTAGTTCTCTGCTAACTCCAGCCCTGCCTCCTTGCGTTCCATTTGATTCACAGATAGGAGTCTAAACAGAGGGCTCCTTTGGAGCTATTCCAGCAAGGCTCTTTGGCTTTTGATTAAATGCAAACTATTTTGGTCTACAATGGGAGAAGATCCACACAGATCTCATGGCTCGCAGAGATGTCCCTGAGACAGCAATAAGCACGAGTGCACATTACTCAGCCTGGTCCTACTGCTGCCAAAGCATGTCTGGCTTTGTCCTCTTGGCTGAGTCTGAACTCACCCCTTTCTTGGTTCATGCTGGTCACATTTCCAAGGATCTGTTTGTAAAAGAAAAGATTGTTTATAATCATAGTCATTTATCTGATCTGTGGAAAAGTACAGGCCAATTTTCTCCTTTCCTACTTCCATTACTGGCCAGAGACCCGCAGTTTCTGAGAGGATTACTGTCACTGTGGCCAGAGCTGGACAGCGATAAAGCTTGGAATGAAAATTATAGGGACGCCTCAATGCTAGGCTCTCACCAGTTCCCCAGTGTCAGAGGAAATCTTTGGCTTTTATCATTTTTAGTGTTTATTAGGACTTTTGTGAATAACTGATTGCATTTGCTTGGCTGCTGAAGAACAAACGGAAGGGAAGGACAAAAAACATGGTTTATTCTGAAAAAAAGAAAAGCTTATTTTGAACAAAACATTAAGATAGGTATGTTATGGGTTCTTCTTTTTCTCCTGTGAAAAGAGAAACCTAAAAATCCCATATGAAAAAAAAAAAAATTAATGATATGAAAGGGAATATTTTATTTTCACTTATGCCTTTTGAAATTATAAAAAAAAAAAAAAGAGAGAGAGAGAAAGGAAAGGAAAAGAAAAGAAAAAGTCAAGATAAACTCAAATACACTCACAAAAAAAAAAAAGCAACATTACCTCCTTTCCATTAACTCACCCTATACTCACCCTATAGCCAGAGCAACCAGGCAGGGTGAGAGCAGCAACCTGGATCTGTTCGACCGAGTCCATTTACATTGTGCATAGCTGAAAGAGACTAGTTTATTTCCTGGGCTATTAAATACAAGAATATGAAATCCTTTAGTTTGTTCCAGTTGTACTGATATGAATTCCTATAACTGGAAGAAACTGAGGCTCACATGCTCATGCTCTCGCATCCCTTTTCCAGCATGGTCAGTTCTAATAACCAGCCTGGGGAGTTATGCTCCATTTTAGTAGATATGGCAGATGGTATATCTTTTGTACGTACAGTCTTCTTTCCTTGTGTAGGGTGTTACATGTTTGTCTAATTCACAGTTGAAGTCATTTATTCAACCTAGGAAAGACTTAAGGTATTGAAACCAAGAGTAACAGTATAAAAAACAGCACAACCCAAAGAGCTGGAGTTCGGACCACTATCCACCTATGGGCTAGGTTAGTAAAGTATACTGTCTAAGGTGGCAACTTGTAAGTCAAATTAAAATTATTTAAAGGCTTAGCAAAGTTAATTTATCTACAATAATCTTTCTACATGGGTGATATTTCCAAAATAGTGATAAAAATTAATGCTGGTTGTTGCAATATCCTACTATGTCAGCTCACTACTTCAACGTACGTGGTGATAAATTTGTGTGTAATTTACAACACACAATTTTTGTGGCGGATTAGAAGCACAAGGATCACCTCTGTGGAGGTAAGCAGTGATAAAAGTCAATGAGTACCTTTCAGAACGTCAACAATAGATACATATAATTTAGCAACTCCCATTATTCAAATGCCAATCCAATTACACTACAGAAAGTAAATTAATGGAACATTGTTTTGAGAGCTGCCCAGGCCCGTAGTGATATTCCAGTTCTGGAAGTTGCCCAAGCCTTGAACAAGGGTGAAATTCTGCAGATTCAACAACATTTGAGGTACTACGGCCTGTTCACAGTAGAAAAAAAGCTTCTGAGATGTTATTAAGTGAAAGAGCAAGGTAGTAATTACTCTAGCAAGAGAGAAATTTCTAGGGAATGTTTAAGATAGGTTACAAGTGGGTCACATACTCAGCTAGAACATATCTCTTGTCAGAAGAAAAACAAGTACTTGAAAAGGCAAAGGATTTGCAAAGTGCTGGTGAAGTGTGGTGTGACACACAGGTATGAAGCACTTCAGTGATGAAGATAAATGACAGAGCTCTTATTATTGTCCAGAGAAACTGGCTACAGAAACTCATCGCCAAAGTTTTTTCCTTTCTTGAACCGAAAGAAAAGCAAATAAAAAAGAATACAATGCAACTCAGTGAGGGGACAATACAGGTTCCCACTATTCTGACCTCTTCAGATATGAATATTTCACTTAAATAAATTTGCTTTCTTCATATAATCTTAACAGTACAGGTAAAAATTCCTAGCATCAGCCAGGGGAATCCATCTGATAGACCCCATTCAACCTCAATTTGAGTTTCGCCATCAAATGAGGAAAAACCTTACACCCAATTGCTCTGTAAAGTCATGGTCTAGAGACAAGAAGCTGAAAAACTACATTGCATTGCACTGTAGAGAATCATTGTTTTCTGTCTATGAAGTGGGCCAGAATGTGAAAAACTATTGTCAGCTTTGTAAATAGAAAGCAAAGAGCAATTGTTATTGTAGTATTGACTTTCTGGGTGGAATTCCTCTCACCCAGTTTATGTATCTATTATGCAGTTGTTAATGTCAGAGCTACTCAATTGAACTCCTTTCCAGGGAGCTCTTGTCAATCTAGTTAATTCATTTTAGGAGGATATTCATCTGTCCAGGTGCAGCAGCTGAATTGAGGCAACTGAGAGATGTAATGCACTCGAATAACCCCAGGTTGTCTGACTTAGGACTCTGGATACTGAAAAACAGAGCAGACATTGAAATTACAATTCTCCTGTTTGAAAGGGGTAAAAAGTCCACCATCCAAAGACCTCCTGTCCCACAGAGCATTGCATGCAAACTGTCAAGAAGAGATTTAAAGATACATGATGGATGTGAACTGCTCTGCGCTACAGAGGCATTGACAAGGGGAACCTGACATTCAATGAATCACCAATGAACCACCTGGACATTCAATGGATTACCAGCACCCAAAGCTCTCCCTGACCTTACGAAACACAACTATTCTGTTTCCTGTCAAATCATCGAACACAAAAAATTAGTAACAAGCTCTTGTGAACAAAAATGTATATCCTAGGAGGAAACATCAATCAAGATATGACAATGAAGAAAAAGATGCTATGAAATTCATTTCGGTTCAAACCTGGAAGAGGAAAGAGGCAACAATCATAGTTTTGCTTGAAGTACATAGCTGCAAGCCTCACAGTACATCCAATATTCTTTCCTTAAAAATATATGTAATTGTTATTTATGTTCTATATTAATATTGACTAAAAATTCTTGTAATAAGAATATTTTGGTGACCACTGAATATGGGATCCTTCAGAATTATATTATAAAAATGTACTTATGACCAGAAGAACATTGCTGTTGTTAAGAACATGATTGCCTTTACTACATTAGCACAAAGTGAAGGTTACCTTTTGTGAGCAAAATATTAATCGAGAGTTTTTCAAAAAAAGTAGAGAAAGCATTCGCTACTTCCAGTAGTATACTTTATACTTCTAACCTTGGCTCATTGATAGTACTATTTAGAACAGTTTTTTGGGCAACTTAGGTTCATCAGGGAGTGAATTTGACCATGGTTCCAGCAAAAAGATATTAGCTGGGATAGAACACCCACCAGATGATCTTTAAAACAGTAATTTTCATTGTAGGTCATAAAAAGTTCTTTCTCACCACAAAGATCAAATGAGAACAAAAATGCACTTACACATATTCAGCTTCTTCACTAACAGAGGTTTAATTTTTGTCTTTCATAGGGTTGTTAGGGAGGCTTTGGTTCAATATATTGAAATTGCAGCTGCATATATTTAAATTATTTACACACCCAGCCAAGTACACCGTGACTAAGTTTCTTATTTGATTGCAATACAAGGTTCATTTCATTTGCTGGTTGATTTAGCATGAAGAAACCTTCCCTGCGGGGCTGCTTCACAATAAATTGCTATTGGCAGATAGAAATGTCAGGTTTACCCTCCAGACAGGAACACCAACAAATCAGACCTTTGCTTGCTCCATTTTTCTTGCTGCATGAGAGATATGTGTTTCTCCACTTCCTTCTGTCTGCTTTCAAATGTAGAGTTTTACTGGGGCACTTTTTCATGTATGAATTCCATGACCAGCAAAAAATGAAGTAACGTAGCTCAGGGTATGCGAAACTGGAAAAGAATGGCAAACTTCCCAGGCCCAAATTTCAGCTTTATGATTAATAATTTGAAGCTGAAATCATGTCATTTTGATTTTCTGGATTGCACTTTTATAGCTAAGATCTCCTTTTAGTCGTTGGAGATTTGGTTAATATAAGCAATGAAGTAATGATATAATCATTTCATCTCTAGTAGACGTCTAAATTACATCAGATTAATTACACATTAGATGGTAGGATTTCATTGTGTCTAATGCCATGTGAGACCCCCATGGTGTTATAGACATCTGCAAGGGAACAAAAGGTGTAACACAGGACTTACAGAAGATACATATCGCTTTGTGAGGGCAACAGTAAGGCTGGAAAGAAATCCCACAGCAACTGCAGCAATTCTACACATCTGTGTTTAGGCAGCTAGACCTCACTTGGAGTGCCTATTTCTCACCTTGAATACAAAGGGTTTACTGGGACCGTCTCAGCTTGAGATGTCAACGCTAGAGATGTCTAAGGCTACGCCAGGCCAATTCAACCTTTGTTGCATATCTTGCTTTATTGTGACTGCAAACTGTACATAACAAGGCGGTTTTTCCTCTAGGTGCAGAATTTATCAGTCTGAATCCTAATTTACTGGCTGGGGTGCAGCCCAAGGGCAGCACTAAGGCTTCTGAGCTACCAAAGAGAAAAAAAAGACTTCACTCAAACTCTGGATAAAGCTGCCGCTGTGGGACAAACATCACTGTAGCACTCCTAGGTAAGAAAGGAGACCCTGGTAATTACAGACCTGTTAGTCTCACTTCAGTGCCTGGTAAAATTATGGAGAAGATTATTCTGAGAGCTGTTGAAAAACACTTCATAGACAACACAATCATTGGTCGTAGCCAACACAGGATCATGAGGGGAAAGTCCTGTTTAACTAACATAATTACCTTTTATGACATGTTTACTCAGCTAGCTGGCCAAGAGAAGACAGTAANAGGACATGAAACTACTAGAGAGTGCCCAAAGGAGGGCTACAAAGATGGTGAAGGTTCTAGAGGGCAAGACATACAAGGGGCGGCTGAGGTCGCTTGGATTGTTCAGCCCAGAGAAGAGGAGATGAGGGGAGGCCTCATGGCGGCCTGCAGCTTCCTCACGAGGGGGGCGGAGGGGCAGGCGCTGATCTCTGCTCTCTGGTGACAGTGACAGGACTCAAAGGAACGGCACGGAGCTGTGACAGGGGAGGTTCAGGCTGGGTGTTAGGGAAAGGTTCTTCACCGAGAGGGTGGTCAGGCACTGGAACAGGTTCCCCAGGGCAGTGGTCACAGCACCGAGCCTGCCAGAGTTCAAGAAGCATTTGGACACCACTCTTAGACATAGCATTTGATTTTTGGGTGATCCTGTGTGGAGCCAGGAGTTGGACTCGATGATCCTTGTGGGTCCCTTCCAACTCAGGATATTCTATGATTCTGCGATAGTTGAAAAAATAGCCAAGATCCATGACTTTTAGGATGTTCACATGCCTGCTTTCTTCCTCCACCTTCTCCACTGCCTCCATCTTCCTAGACACCAATGGCCTTTACCTTCTTCACTGAGGCTCAAACCATTTGTCCCTGCTACGTCTGCATGACTGTCTGGAAAAGGCAACTAATAGCAAGTGCTGCTTGCCTTGCTTATTGTTATCAAAGAACAATGACAGTGACAGGATTGCACTTTTTTCTTATATTTTATTATCAATAGACTATTACCCTTAAGGAGGATGTAAACACTCTTGCACAGTACATCACTGTTCATAACGACAATAGACGGTGCAAGAGAGAGGGAAGCGGCTGCTCTTGGAGAGGATGACCTTGCATAGCCAAGTCATTGCACTCAAACAAAATGCCAAAGCCAGATGAGGATGTCTTGCAACAGAAGGCAGATTTGTTGCTGGGAGCTTTTCTGCCAGCTCAATTTCTCATACTATCTAGGAAGGCTATATGCAAAAGGGTTGGTCACTACAGGCAGCAGAAGTTTTTAGATAGCAAAAATGGCCATAGTCCCGATGCCTGCTTTGCTTCTGTCTGCTGCCTGTTCTTTAGGCAGCCTGTGCCAGTGCTGACGACACTTTTTCAGACCAGTCCCAGTCTCCAAAAAACATCAGAGGGTGTCACCACACAGTGTCTACAAAACCACAGACTGTTGAGCAAGCACAGATGGGGAAAGCTGTTCCTACTGAGGAAGAGACTGACTGTGCAACGTCACCAATGACCTCATTGGCATGCTTATGTCTGTACTACCAAATAAAAGGGTCAAGGGCTCATTTGCTGCCCCTGAGAAAAATGGCCTAGGACAGCTTGAGTCCTTACAAATAAACTTTCTGTTTCTGCAGGAAAAAGGAAACACTTAAATTTTCATATTGCCTTCCATGAACACGTCCACAAACACATCCCAATAAAAGCAGCTAGACATCAGCCACTTGAGATTTAGATGTTTCCCAGCTTCCCAGTACTAGTGTAATTTTAGAGCAACTTCTAGATCATGCAGAGATTCAAAGAGTGTCACTGTTAACTTGACCAGGTGGCAGCAGCCAATGGCTAACTAATGGCTGCTACTAGTGCTAAGCTAGAAATCTAATGGAAAAAAATAATGACTTGACAACCCCAGGCACTGAGCAAGCTCACAGTCAAAGCTATAAAAAGCCAGCTATGTTTTACTCCTTTTTGTCCTTCTGTTTTCACTCATTTTCCCCCTGCCCTGGGACCTTGCTGCAGTTTCTCCCCTTTACACCAGGGTACCTTTTCACATCATTGTTTGGGAATGTGAGACATCCACCTGCCAAACAAAATGACAGTGAAACAGGAGCTGCAAAGAGCCAGTCACAGACCTTTGCTTACCTCCAAGATAAACAAGGTGGGTCCATGTTTGCAGCAAAACGCTATTTTTATTTGTCCTGTGCCGGTCACCAATGTAAAGAAGCAATTCTGCTGGCTGGCCAAACCAGCCTTGCTTTCTGTGCAAACAACTGGACAAAGGAGACACCATTTTCTAAGTCATGGCAGCTTGTTTAAATATGAGCTTATGTGCAAACATTTGCGATTATCAGATAGTTTTTTATGGGGTTGGTTTGTTGTTTTTTTAATTTCCTTGAATTCTGTGCAATACCTAGCTTATACTGAGAAACACAGCGTTCTTACTCCTGGACAGTTCCAAAGGTGTGTTTGAAGGCCTCATTATTAATTCTTTTTACATCTGTTAGTAATAAAGCCTTCTGATCCTTGGACACTGGAATGTCCTAGGCCTATATAGACATGCAAAGCCATCCTTTTTCAGTTCACTGAAATGGACTAAATGAACAAGTTTTATTGAAAGAAAAGCATTCTATAGTGGAATTTTTCTTTAGCAGAAGATGAATTAAGCTGGAGAAAGAAGATCTTGATAAGCAGAGGAGGAGCTCTGTTGCAATGAGTCCTAACACTCCAATACTATTTTATGGCAGTTCAGATTTTTCACCCCACGTGTGGGTATGTGAGGCCTCTGTAAGATTGTGGCATTCATGTTAAGCAGCATGTACACATCGACATATTGATTCCCAACTTTCCCAAAGATATGCACTCCAGATTTACCACTTCAGAGAAAGCAGACACACAAATTTCTTATGGGTCCCAAAAAATAACATTAGAAACATACAAGTCAAAACAGATTTCATGGTCCTCCTACTCTTGCTCACCTCCTCAGAACAGGCTTTACACTTCTGTAAGTGACTTTTGGGCACTAAAAATCTTATTGAAATTCAGTTGTTCCTTCTCAGTGGAGGCGTCATTCTCACTCGTATCTATGTAATTTTCCTTTTGCTGTAACTTATCCTACAGTTAAGACCAATCCTGAAAAGAAAACCCTGTCCTATGAAAGGGTTTCCCAATTCTGCTTGTTTCCTGTTTAAGTTTCTTGCACATGAAAGTCCCTTCTAGCTCTTCTTTTGTGTCTCTAGTCCTGGCAGAACCAGTTTTAGCCTATTTGCTAGAGCAGGGAGAGGTGCCTTTTGTGTTAGTACCACCCCATCAACTTGTTATTTCTTCAGGAAAATGCTAATAGAATTATATCCATTATTCTTGTTAATTTTTGTTTTTTGTGAGGCAAACTGGTACAATGGATGGTAAGTATTTTTTACACATTTGCTTTTTTATATGCCTATTTGTTTTTTATGCAGTCTCTAGCTTCTTACTGGGCTGGGTAACTGTGGTAATTTTACCCAGCGGAGCAGTGGAACTCCACCACAACCGCTCTCTCACTTCTCTTCCTCAAAGGAAGAGGTGGAGAAAATAAGATGGACAAGGTCTCAAGGGTTGAGATAAGGACAAAAAGGTTGCTCACCAGTTACTGTCACGGGCAAAACAGACTTAACATAGGGAGATTAATTTAATTTATTACCTGTTATTAACAGACTAGAGCAGTGAGAACCAAAAGCAAACTGCAAACACCTTCCCCCACCCACCCCCTTCTCCCTCCTNAGCCTGCTCCTCCGTGGGCCTCTCATCGGGCTGCAGGGGACCTTCTGCTCCGTGCCTGGAGCACCTCCTGCCCTCCTTCTGCACTGACCCTGGTGTCTGCAGGGCTGCTTCTCTCCCATTCCTCTCCCCTCTCTCCCAGCTGCTGTTGCCCAGCAGTTTTTTCCCTTTCTTAACTCTGCTCTCCCAGAGGCACAACCAGCGTCGCTCACGGCTCAGCTCTGGCCAGCGGCGGGTCCCTTTTGGAGCTGGCTGGAGCTGGCTCTTCCCTGACGTGGGGCAGCTGCTGGGCTCTGCTCACAGAGCCCACCCCTGCAGCCCCCCTGCTCCCAAAGCCTTGCCACATAAACCCAATACAGTAACTCTTCCTCACCTAGTCTCAAAGGCAGCCTTTAGTTCTCTGACTTACAAAACCGGCAACAACAGCAAATATTGGGGAAAGAAAATATTTACTTTTCCTTTCAGGAATTTTATCCAAGATTCAGTCACTTTGAACAAAATTCCTTGGACCGGTATTCCTGGGCATCAGCTAACCTAGCAAGTCAAGGGGCTTTCAGCTGTAGGGGAACCATCATCTTTTTATGATACCTTTAGTTTGGGAGACAAATGACAGCCCATACAGAAAGCAGCAGGACAAACTAAGAGCAGTTTTATAATATCCTTAAGAACTCATAAGCTATAGCACAGAAATTTTACAAACTGTCACATTTAAAAGAAAAAATAAATTTAAAAAAGCCCATAATGATACATGCATTTGCAGTCTGTCAGCTTTTTTTGTTTGAAGACTGTTGAAGTCTGAGCTTTCTCCTGACTGTAGGAAGTTTCCTCTTTTCCTAATATATGCAACAGCAAAGAGAACTTTTGCACTGGTTCCTTAACAGAAAATGACAACAACAAAAATATTGCCCAAGATGAAAAATCACCCTGAATCTTTCAGGCAAAATGATTTTTCTCTCAGCACCTGTTTCCTAACAGGCAGAGGGGGAGCTTAAAAGACAAACAGACTGTTAAAGCAGAGATGGGGAAAAGCAATAAATAAGTTTTAAAAAAAGCGAGATGGTTGTAAAAGGTGTCCTTCCAGTGCTCTGAGCTGATTCTGTTCAGATTCATTTTCTACTTCTGATGGTGGACGCCTCTCGTGGATTAGTGCACAGGGCAGCAGTGATTCCCAAATCTCTCAGGTATGGATACTAGTACACCTCACCGATCCTCACCCAGACCTGTGGTTTTTAGTTTCCAAAGGGCCAGTGCAGCCCATGAAGCTGTGCTTTCAGCATCCCAATGGCTGCACTGCTCCAAAATCCTCACACAGCTCCCCAGTACTTTCACCCACAACGGCAGATATGAGATTTTGTCATTGGTGACTACAGTATTAATCTGAGGTCAACAAAATCTCCCAGCTTTTTTGCTTTATTTGAAAGAATTCTTCACGAGTGGTCCAGAGGGGAAAAAAAGAAATCCTTTCTACTGTTAACCTTAAATCACGCCTAGCCCTCTGCAGGGACAAAATTTCCTGCCTCAGAGAAAAGCCTCAGACATGTTCCATAATGTTTATGATTCGGGACCTTTGCAAAGAGAGCTGGATCAGATCTGGAGATGTTATTTTAGCCATCTCTCTACTACAAGATGTAAGTGAAAGAAGCTGAACTCCTCTAAAAGGATGACTGACATTTCCAGCTATACATATTTAAAACACATCAACCCTCTGCATTTTAAGGCACTGAGAGATTAAGTCAATGCTGTAGCATGACACTATAGTGTATTTTTGTAGATGTGGACTATGGAAAAAAGAGTTAAGTTTATTCAGGCATCTTTCTAAACTAGGCACCTAATAGCTAGTTACCTGCAATTACAAGTGATTAAAGAGGGTCGTTGTTGTGCTAATTCCCAACCCTACAATCTGTGCCAGAAGTGTGTATCAGAATGGAGTTCAGTAATTTTTCAGCTGCTCTTCCTCGTCCCCCCGCCATGCTTTGTGAATGACAGATGGTTCATCATTTGTGTCATGTCACTGGACTTCAAAGGATTTGCAGCCAGGGATGAATCCAATACCCAAATAAAGTACTGGGCCAATGGGGTCTTTAACCTCACCCGATATGCCTTACCTTACCAACTCTAGTTCCGTGTTTGATTATAAATGTGAAATTCTCTAGAGAATTATCTTTATTCGTTGTCACAATTGTTATTCAGTTGATATTGATTGTCTAAAAACCAGGTTAGGGGCAGGGTCCCAATGCACTTAACTGCTGCCCATAAAATCTTTCGGGATTGACCATGGGTTGATTCTGTTTAAATGGGCAGGTACGAATTAATTGGCTGCTGTCTGCTGCTTTTGTTGGGAATTTAATGGGATTGCCTGAGACCCTCCAAAAATAGCAGGGCCTGCACCATGTGGCTAGCTCATTTTAGTGCCAGTCCTTAGAGATGTTTACTCACAGAGTACCTACACAGGCTTACCGTCAGTCAGCCTAACTTCTTGTTGCCTGGGCTTTCACCTTCAGGAAGCTCTGGAACCAAAGAGCATGGATACGCTTGAGATCTGCACTGCTCTGTAGACAATCAGAGAGGTCATCTGAGGACAGGAATTTAAAATCAATGAAGACCATGTGGAATTTGGTGTCTGGTTTCCCACAGCCATGGGCAGCCAACCCACATGTCCTTTTCCACAAGGTCCTCAAGTGTTGTACACTACAGACACATCCCAAAATCTATCACAAACTTAAGACTTCTAGTATAAAGAAAAAATACTAGTATAACAGGAACAGGAAGATAGTAGGAGGTCTTTGCAATAGCAGGATTTTTTTTTTAGAAAACTCGCAGATGCTGCTAGGAAGCCAACCATACCCCTCACCCCAAGAAAAGGCAAATATTCGAGTGATCTCTGTAAGTCTGACCTAGGGAAAACATCTTTTCCTAACTTCCTATTCATAGCATGCAATTAGGACACACTAATTATGCATGCAGAAAAATTTAGTAAGAGTAAATGCATCAAATGATTTGAGAATATGGTCCCAGTCCTGGGAATATTTTTTTCTCAAAGCTGTCTGTCCAGGCTCTGATACTGCAACAGCTGCAATAAGAAAATGACCCACATGAATCTTCATGCCCCGTATGAATCTTCACACCAAGTCTTTCTTCATCCTTTCTGAACCATCACAGAGTGTCAGACCCCACAGCTTCACTGTAACACTTCTGTAAATCCATGGCTGGTGGTGATTGAAAAAATTCAGTATTATTGGCATCATTCCGATCCTACACATAGGTACCATGTACCACTCAATGCTCGGTTATCTGAGACTTCCAGGGAGCTGTGAGGGACAGTTGCTCCTCAGGAGATGGGAAGCCAGGAGCAGAGAGAGATAACACATACATGAGGATTAAAGCCACCGGTCTCCATGTAGGAAGAGGGTACCTGAACTTCTGGAGGGGAACAGAGGAAAATCAGTGATGGTTGCTGGAGTCAGGAGACGATGCTCATCACTGACCATTACTAACCAAATGTGGATGCAGAGTGAGGTCTACACCTGAGCAACTCACTCAAAGCTGCCTTCACGGGCAATGGAGAGAAATGAGAAGTTTTAATGAGTAGTTCATCTCATTTTAAGGTCAATAAGTTATGCACCAACATGACCTATTTCTCTCAGTGACTGTTAAGGTGGCCTGAAGTAACAAGCTCTGATGTGGTCACTGGTACCATCAGCTCCTGAAATTAAATGAAGTGAACCTTAATCAAAATGTCAGCCCTGGAAAAGTGCATCATCCTCACTCCCCAAGGTCAGCTACCAGACAAACCAAGTATTTGGGCCATGATCCAGCATTTACTGGTGACAGCAAAAAGCAGCAAATTTCCTTTGGAATAGATCCTCAACTGTCTCAGGAGGAAAGACTTGTTATGCCTTAGAAAGCACCCACCTTGTGACAGGCCAAAGGTCACTGCTGCAAGATGAGTCTACAGCTATGATTAATGCTAGTTGGGCAGTTTGTGGTTAAATCAATGAATGTCTGAGGTGGCTGATGGATGAAGAGAGAAAGGATTTGCCAGCACTGAAGGAACACACAGAGGTTTCATGAAGATCTTTCTTTCATGCCATGCTGATGGCTGAGTGTGAGTGGAGACAGCCAGCCAGAAAAGAAGCCGTTGGACAAAAAGCAACTCCTTTTGCCAGAGTGGCAGGACGTGCTTTGGAGAAGGAGCTGAAGAGCATCAGTGCAAGATCTTGATTCATTCTATGCTTCTTCTCTTCCACTGCTAAGAGACTCATCAGGTTTCATGCAGAGATACAGCACAGAGCTTCCAAGCCAGCAATCTCAAAGTGCACTTTAAAGAGGTCGAGACTGCAGTCCTTTTCTTTATACATAGGGAAGCTGAGGCTTATGCAGAGACATGGCAAAGGCCACATGACAAACAAGTGAAAGAGCGAGGTATGAGCCCCCTCAGGTCCTTTAAACCACATCTGAATCTGCTCATCATGTTGTGTCTCCATCATGGATCAACAAAGACCAAGTGAAAGCTCTCACCCTAAAGAAGGTATTTCCTGCAGTTATGAACAGCTACTTGCTGTTTTGTTCATGGGGGAATAAAAAAGTTTTTCTTCATTCTGGGATGCTGTGGAAATAGGGAAGGAGAGAAGGACGATGAAATAATATGCTTTGATCTCCTTTTTCTAATGCTGTCAACTCTCAAGTGCCTCTAACAGCTGCCAGGCCCTCCTCCTCGTTGTGGGCTCTCAGCCAATGCACTGCACCTCGGCAGCAAGGAGAGAGCAGCCTCTTCTGCATATTAATGTGCTGCAGATTCTAGAGGAGCCAAGCTGTGGTGAGGAGACGTCTCTTGCAACGTAGCTTTTAGTTTCTGTCATCCACAAAGGGAGATCTACCATGCACCTGCCAGGAGATCACCTCGGCGAATCCCGCTGAGCACAAAGGCTGGAGTTCAGCCTTGTCACCACAGAAAATCATGCAAAGCTGCAGCATGCACTGAAGCCAGTGCATGAATTTGCTGTCTCTACTTGGCAAAAAATTCTTCAGGTGTCACGTTTGAAAATGCAACTGAAAAAGTAGCCCACTAGAGCAATGAAAGCACCCAGTGCTTACCTCCTTCTCATCTGCCACAGCTACTTCACAGATTTGGACTTTGGTATCTGAGCTACCATTGAAAGATTTCAGATCATTTTATTTGGTAAGGAAGCACATTTGGTAAAAGGTAAAAACTGGCCAATATTACATACCAAATCAGTACTAGATTTAGGGTTGTCTGGCTTATTTCCACCACTTGGGATCTGCTTCTCGTCTATGATTCCTACAGAGAATGCTACTCATGGAAAAAGGCATGGGCAAACTGGCTGTGCAATCTACCTCATGCTAAGCAAGATCAAGCCACACTGAACCAAAGAGCAGACTACCTTTTGTGCCAGATTTTCGTTTAGGATAGAGCATAGTCCTGCAACCCTGATGCATACATGGAAGGATTATGGCTCAACATCGGCATGCCAAAATCCCAGCTGACCATCCTGCAGGAGATCTCCCAGCTTTGACATACCTGCCTTGCTTTGGATAAGGACTACCACAAGCTCAGGCTGGTTCATTCATTTCCTCCCCTCTATTGCTGAGCACATTAAAAAGGCTATTGCAGGCTCTTTTCTGTGCCATTGATAAGATTTTGCAGCAGCTGCAGCTTTGCTAGTCCTTCACAGGCAAACCTGAAGCTGAGGTAATTGTGCTTTTATTGCTGAGTTTGGAAATCCTCTTTGCTTCCATTTAAGCGGCGGAAATGGTTATTGCTCCTTCAGCCTGTCTGCTGTCTGCATCCGTCGCAAGGCAAGGGGGCTCATGAAGTATCATTTGTGAAGGAGCAGGGCAGGGATGAAAATGAGATTATCCACAGGGCAGCTTTTACAGACAATGGGAAATCAAATGTGCTTTCTCCCAAGGGAGAGCAGGTGGTTTTTTGAGCACTGGCCTGATTCAGTGTGGAGCCCAGACCTCGCAAAGCACTTCAGTGCTTCAGCAAAATGCTTTGACATCTGTAACAGCATTAAAACTATTTCTTCATCTGCTGTGCTGGTAAATTTATGCAACACCACTAAACGTCTACAAATGCTGAGAGTGGTGACAGCCTGCTCAGAGCCCCAGCTCTGGCCAAGGCACTGGCTCCCCAGTGTAGGAGCTCTTTCACTGGTGGGCCTCCATCCTCCAAATGGTTCAGCCATGTCCCAGACCTCTTCTAGCAGTGCAGAGCAAAGCTTGCTTTGCTGCTGAAGTGGCCTACTTTGTATTTAGCCAGCTAGCTGTCGGCCCACGACAGCCTTGGGGACAAGCAAAGAGCAGGCGAGAAGTTCAGTTCAAGAAGTTGAGTTCCTTGAAACTGGAATTCATCTAATCTAACTGCAGTGCTCTAAAAGACAGTTGTTAAGTCTATTAACCTTGTAGGCTGCCTCTGGACCAGAGCAGAGAGCTGCCTACTTGCAGACTTGCTCTAAGCCCTAGCAGGCATCAGCTGGGGCAGCTGAGTGATTCACCAGAGGCATCTGCCTCCCTCCATTGGTACTAGCAAGAGCTTAGAGCTCTAAAAAATTAAGTTGGGCTGGTTAACAAGGTGTGTGACAGATATAGATGAAACCTATCCAAAATAATCAACCTGTTACCCATTCTTCATCCAGTCCTGGAATACACTATTTGATTTGCATCCCAGACTGAGGACTCAGCCCTGTGGGACACAGTTCAGGAAACTGAAGACACTTTTATGAGCCGTTTCCTAGGCTCCTACATCTGAGCTATGCAGCAAGGTTTCAGGAAGCAAAGCACAGGTTTCCTGAGAAGGATATTAAATTGACTGTTTTTTGTCGTTGTTGTTGGTTGGTTGGGATTTTTTTTGCTAGGGTGGGTGGGNTAAAGAAATTGCTCTCACAGATAAATCAAGTAAAACAAAGCTGCAGGCAGGTCAAGAAAAGTTCAGACAAGCCTGAGAAGCCTCACTCCTGAGGCTTTGCAAATTCAGTGCAAAACTTATGGTCTTTTAGTAGCAATGGCAATACTGTATTACAGTGCTACATGGTTACATACTGTGCATTTTTTTTTTCCTGTAATTTCCCTATTTTAAGCCTTCCAGACCACTTATCTTTGATGATTTTTTAATCAAAAGAGACAGATCATGGAGGTCGGCTGCACGCATGGCATTAATTGGAGCTCTGGCTGATCTTTTCGATGATGGCTCTGGCACCTCAAAAGAGCATTTTGGCCAAGTGGAAGCTTAAAAGCTCTCAGTAGACTCCTTGTGGTCTGTTTTGATACATGCACGGTTACTACAGGGATCCTTGTTGTGCGATAATAACCACAGCTCTGTCTGAATAGATAGATCACACCAGACAGATAGATCTATCTGGTGTAACTCACCTAATGTGATTTAGAGCTCTCAGTCCAAGAAGTTCCTCCTCTCAAACCTGCTGTGTTAATGGATGACTAGTCTGTTTGACCAAGAGTGTGATTCAACACATCTTGGTCAATCTACATGGTCCTGCAATGTTCCTTGCGGGCTTTCTGACTTGGAGTCACCACCAGTTCCAATATCTCTTCATGAACCCTGTCTTGTAGTTCTGTATCTTGCAATGCACAGAATCTTTCTCATTTCAGCGAATGGGCTGCAAAGAATGTTCACTGCTGCCGTCTTCAGATAGCAAGAACTGTGGTTCAATCAGCAGAAGTCACACTTTGGAAGATAATTCAGATACCAAATTTAGCACTGACATTTCCCTCTCTATTTATGGTTTCATTCATTGAATCAATGGCACTCACTTTTTGGTTGTTTGGTTAGTGAGTTCTCAGCAAGACGTAGCACATAAAAGTGCTCTCTCCAGAAAAAAAAATAAAATAAAAAAAAAAATCCTCCCTTGATATTTTTTACTCCAATATTTAAAATAATAAATCAACTTCAATCTGATTGTCAAGCACCCAGCTGTAAGACTGGCAGTTAAGCCACATGAGGGCATTCAGATCTCTGGCCTGCAAGTTTTAGGCTGGGATCAAGCTTTTGGCCTCACAGAGCTTAAATGAGAGCTTTACCCACGGGAACATTGCACAGCCTCCTTCCTGGGTGTATTTTTGTGTGAACCTCAAGCCAACAGATGGTTTACCAGCATGCCAAATTGATCAGGCTGTGCAAGAATGGGAAAAATTGAATACTTCCTCTGCTTAATCCAGAAGGGCTACATTGACTTGAGGTTGTACATGTTGCCATCAGTAGAAGAACAAGAGCTTTTACAAAGACTTTCTTCATGGATCTTGGAGCAAGTTGCTACAGCAAAATACCACATCCTACAGGTAACAAAGCTAACTCTAAATGAGGCAGCTTTGTGTTATATCAACATCTGACTATGTCCATCAGGGGTTAAGCACTGAGCATTAATTTTAATGACCTCTGTTTAAGGATAAGTTAATCAACCTGATCTGTTGGGAATCCACCCCAAATCATTTTCCAAGGAACTCACTAACATTTCCCTCTTTTTACAGATAGAGAAGTTGGAGTCATAAAGAAGCAGCACAACTGGTTGAAGGTTATCCAGTGGTCAAAGATAGGAACAGATACTGCACCTTTTGCACCCCAGTTCAAATAGACAATAACCCCTATCACCTCTCCAGTTATAAGGCAGAAATGGTCTAGGAAGAATGCCTGACAAGAGTCTTTCCACTGGCCGCATTAAGATTTGGATCAAATATAGAGGCTAATCTTCAGATATTCCCCTATAGAGTTATGCTCTTAAATGATTCGTACAAGTGAGATGCGTACATTAAATTTGTAATGCTGTAGGCATCAATATGCAAGTTTTGGAAAAACTCTTTATTCAAGCAACCTGGGCAAAATCCTTATTCTCTTATGAATAATAATAATAATAATAATAATAATAATAAAGGATTTGCATTAAATATGATTCTTTTAAGTACGTATTCAAAAAAAGGCAGAGTCATTTTGAATACATCTGGGCCCTTTATTATTCCATGGAAGAGGTCTCATCTTTTGTGCATTTGTAAATATATTGAAGCCTATGATTATGCATTGTCATGACTATTTTGTAATAAGATCATCAGTCTGAGCTGCTCTGGAATTAAGCTGAATTCTGCAAGTGACTTTCTTGTCAGAGAAAGAGGTATAAAGCAATCTCTTGCTTCTTGTATTCAGGGAATCAGCTATATTTTTTAAAATTCATTGAGTTAATCCATGAATGGCTTGACAGCCCAGCCTTCCACCAAGCCTTGGAAAGCCTTGTAATATCTTAATTTGTACATGAATCTCACCTGCTGGCTACATTGTTATGGACATGACCACAGCTTTTGTGAAACATTTTAGTTCAGCTGTCCACACAGAAGTGTCCAGCGCCATTTGAGATGCTTCAGGGTATCTCACCAAGCTGCAAGTATTTCTCCAGAAGGACACAAATCTCTCATTACATCTGCATCATAAATTCCACCCTCTTATGGATGTTTCACACACCTTCGGATACCTGTTCTGAAGGTCTCTTAAAGGAAGAGGAAAAAAAAAAATTATTATTACAGTTTACAAAAGAAGCAATTACAAGTGATGTAATCTGTCAAATTAAATGTTGACTCTGAATGAAGTAGATATTAACACCAAATATCTCCAGCTCAAGTCCTGTGCTGTTACTAGAAGATAAACCTTTCCTGTCAAGCTACAGAAATAAACCTGAGAATGACTTGAGAAAAAAACAGGAGAAACTCTCCAGCAACATCCTTACCAGTAACCAAACACTAGCACAGGCTCACCATACTGTTAAGCCCACAGAAACGCTCTTTTTGGCCCAGGACAACTCGCCAGCCAGCACTCTCCCAATCATTGCCCAGGCACAGGCAGGTGCCACCATGGGTCAGGGACCATTTGCAAATGCCTGTTTCATTAAGGGACACACTGTGCCCATTTGGAGACTGAATATGCTCAGATGCATGAAAAAGGGCTACGTCTGCATTGGCTTCATGGCCAGAAACCCATTCCAGGCTCAATCATTTTACTATAAACACAGCCACTGATGTCAGCAGAATTACATTTTAAGGTCTAGTGTCCCTTCAGACAGACTCCAGGAAATACAAGCGTGTAGCTCAAAACCTCAAAAAGGGCTTGCATGTATCTGTGATGAGCCAGGCAGACCTGACTTGGCAGGCAAAAAAACATCGATTTTTTCCTCCTAATTTCAACAGCAGGAAAAGCAAGCTTACAGTTACGTCTCCAAAATAAAAGTTTGTAGAACTTAGAGCAAAATATGTCACCTTCCCATACAAACAGCAGAAATCAAAGAGGGGAAGAAATAGATTTCATAAGTATACAGAATAACACAGAATCCTACTTAGGTAGTAGCTTTTCGTCAGCTGCAAACCACATCCTCTCATAACACTTATTAATAGAGCTCCGAGAGCACTGCTTTCTCAGCTTGCTAATAATTCAGAGAGAAAAAAAAAACATTTCAGGATAAAATAAACTTGGTTCTTTTTTTTCTTTTTTTTCAAAAATTCAATGTAATGGTTCAAAAGCATTGTTTGGAGGTAAATAACACTTTCAGTCTCAGCTTCAAATGTTTTCTTTAAAGATTCTTTAATAAAGGGCTTTTTACTTAAATGGCACTATGAAAATACAAAATTCCATTCAAATCAAAAAGCTGAAGAATTTAGTTCTGAAAGGTGGGAAGAGACAGTTTAAGTGCTTTTCAAAATTGCTGTTTGTCCGTTTTCCACACAAATAAATTGATAACACCAGCAGTTAGCGTTCTGATACCTCTAAACCTGAATATCTGCCCTGGAAAAAGTTGTAGCTATGAAATGTTGTCCAGCTTTTCACTTCACCTTTTTCTGCCTAGGAAGATGTTCAGGAAAGAAACCATTTGCAGCGTCCAGAACTACAGGAGAACAGCTTTTCTGAACAAACAGGGTGTTCGCTCCAGAGCTGGAACTGGAGCGCGAATATACTTCAGAGAAATGTATGCACTAAAATCTTGACATTCCCACAATAAGATGTTTGCAATGTAGTCTCTATCTAGCACAAAGAATTTCAAAACAACTGCAGTAAATGTAGCAGCATCCAGGAGTCCATGTCAAGAGTCTAGTAGTCCTTGGTGTATTTACCTGACAGAGAACCCAGCCAAATGGCCATTATCATTCTGAGAAGTGACTTTGTCATTTCAACGGCCATCAGACATCAAAGCTTTGGACTAATGTCAGGTCTGAGAGGCAGCACTTCTCTCAGCCTGTGCTCCACTGCGTTGTGTTGGGTCTTTTTTGATCACTGCAGGGAGGCCACCTACTAATTAACACTTTCTTTGTAAATACGGGCCTACCAGCTCCTCCAGTGTGGGTCACCCCAGAAATCCTGGATAAATGGCCCTCTAGCATACATATGTTGTGTCCATACCGTATGCATGGTAAGTCCCGTATATCCCGGACATACTGGATTCGATGTCCATGCAGCACATGGTCCATCTGACCTGGATCCTCCAGGGCATGCTGTGTTTGCTGGGCACGTGCAAATGGATTTTGCAGTATAGAGCCCCGGGGGTTGGTATGCAATCCATTACCCCTCCTGTTTTCAGAACCACTCACACAGCAGGTCTGCAAAAGCCACTTCACGGTGCACCCCCTGTCCTAGGGGTTCACCAGGACTAAGACCCCTTTGGTCAGCGGGGGGTTGAGTACAAAGTGTGTGAGGGGTGCTCCATCTCCTCCAGGCTGCCAAAGCAGTTGTGTGTGGCATTGCCACTGAAATTACAGGAAATTCCACATTGGCTCTTTCCAGAACTGTTTTGTCAAGCCTGGGGTTAAAAGTAATTCCCTAACTAGTGCAAATCAGCTACACGGCGAAGATTTCTGCCACTCCTGCTTTTCTGGTTCAGAAAAAGTTAAATAGCTCTTTTCACTGGCGGTACAAGCAGCTTAGCCTATTATGCTATGGATTGATTGTTTCTTTAATTATATGCTGTCAATCCAAACTTTACAGATTTTCCAGATATATCTTTTTCTTTTTATAAGCACACACATGTTTATATAGATATATGGATACATAAATAGATGTATATTTTTTTAAGTTCAGCATTAAACTGCAGGCAGAAATGACCCTAGTCACACTTGAAGTGAAAACTACTGCAAGCTCCTGAAATATTTCTTTCAACATATCCCCCTCTTCCCACCTCCTCCTCATCCTCCTCCAAAAACAGTTACAAAGGAAATAGTAATTAGCTTCCAGCATCAGGCATTTCTGTATTATAGGCTGCTCTCAGCTGACAGATACCGTACAGTAATTGGGTCAAATGCACAGATGCTCAGAATAACCAAAGCATTGTGTTTTTGCCTGCAGCTCTGTTGGAGGAAGAACGGAGAATTTTGCATTAAAGGAGGACCCAACATAGTTACTTGCAGCTCAACTTCTTTAAGGATTCTTGACTAGAGCTCTTTACTAGCATTAAAGATTTATGGCATTTTTTGCAAAAGCTACCGATATCTGACTAGCAGAAAAATCATTTCACCTTTATAGAAAAAAGCATTGGGGTAAAGGATCGTAAATATGTTATTAACTTCATACAGATATCATGCTTATCCTCTGCCATGTGCATCAACTCTTCACACCCTTACTATTCTCTAAAACTGAAATTAAAGCATTTAGTGAACATATGGTGGCATCATTAAGATCTTCACATTTCTGCAGTAAGGTGGTTGCAGTGTTGCCTCTACTCAGCACAGAGAGCATCAAAACAACCACAGCAAATCTAACTAGTGCCAGCAGTTCACGTGGACAGCGTGCTGGGCTGCAACTTGAGCATTTACGCAGTCTGAAGGTTGTGAGTCCTCTCAGCAGCTACACGCTGAGGCTGAGCCCCGTGACTGGTTAATTACACGGTGGCAAGCTGGAAAGGGCACGACACCACAAAAGGCCAGATCCTGAGCTAATACAGATCTGCACCCACTGGAGTCACAGTGGAGTGTGAGTAGCTAGATGGAAGTCACATTTGTTCCTCGCTGGTATAAATGCATGTATTTCCTTTGCAAGCAAAGATCCTATTCAGTGAAAATCAGGAGGTGGAGCTCGTGTTGCCCTACCAAACCTGTAGAGTTGTGCTACTTTATGTCTGCAGTGGTTTGGACCTGCATATTTAGAACCAGAACATTTTGAAATTGGGCTGATGGGCATTTCTGCTGGCCATGCTTGAAAACCTGGCTTGTCACACTTTTCCTTCTCTCCAGACACAAAGGACCTATGAGAACTCAGTTAAAAACCCTACATGGTGTTACCAACTACACTGCTGCAGTACTACTGCAGGATGCGTTGGATGAGTTCCACAAGGAGAAGGAGATGGTCTGTTACACCACAAATTAATAAAGGGTTTCCATGTGTTGCATTTCCTCAAGCCAGCCCCATCTGTGGAGAAAAGGTGAGTTTAAAAACACCTCTCTAGGACAGGACATCTTTTGGAACGAGATTCTAAGAAGCACGTGGCATCTGCTCCTGGCAGTAGCTCCATAAAACCTTATAATCTTTCAGCTGGGAAGTTTGGCCATTCATCCCATCCCAGAGAGACACCAAAGCACCTGATGCAAAAAGCTATTAGCAAGTTTCCCCTTTTTAGTCTGCCAAGATATTACCTTTGGCCAGACAAGAGCATGACCTACATAATAGCCTGACCCTCTTTAGCTTCTTGGACTTATCTCATCCAAGCTGCTCAGCAGAATTCTTGCAGTCTTTGTTGTTTCCAGTCTAAGAGGGATGCAGCTTTGTGCCTGGCATATAATTTAACAGATGCACAGGAGCCCTTGATCCCAAAGCAAGGATCTTCAGTGCTATGAAGTCTTGACACAGCAGACATGCAGATCCCAGCTTCAAAGAACAACTCATCATTATCTGCACAACTGTCGGGGCTACCACAGCTTTTGAAGATGCCCACTAAAGACATTCCAGCCTGAGTCCAAAATGAAACAAGTAAACGCCCTCCTGAGATGACTACTTTTTGCTGATTAAAGGCAGAGCGAGTGCTGGGTGCATCTGGGAAAATCCCAGAGTGTTGCTCACTTCATGCACCCTCCCTCTTTTAACAAAGCAAAAAATCCGCAGGGATGTTACGCACAGCCTGGCACAAAGGCAGGCTCCCTGCCAGCGGAAACAGCCTCACTGAACAGGGGGGTGGAAAGGAGTGTTGGGTCAAAACTCTGAAGTTCTTCTGCAAGGGAGTGACACGAGCCTAGACAACCACAGAAACTGTTTGGGGGTTGTTCAGGGTGGTTATTTTCCTAATCTCAGACCAGCAGGCAGCTTGGAGGGACTTAGTTTCTTGGCAGTGAATAGCACCGAAAGCCTCCAGACTCCTCTCATTGCTTCTGACCTGAAATGTGAAGACCTCGAAACCGCAGCTTTAACGGGCTGCATCTTTCAAATGCTCTATTTGGGATGAAGCACAGGGAGAGCTGCCAGCGGGCATAGGGCCCAGCAGGAGCTGAACCATGCCACAGCTTTGGCCCTCACTTCTCAAGCCCCTCCATCCCCTCCAGCACCTCTGGCAGCAGACGCGGCTCTGCTGCCTCTGGCTCGCAGGTCAGGGACCAGGCAAAAGGCCACCACTGCCCAGCACAAGGCACCGTCCTCGCTGGGGGTCAGTGTGGGTTCAGCTCATGTTCAGCACATGACACTTGACAGGCCTGCAAGGATTGGCATGAACCAATGATGAGCACTACAGAGCCTTGTTAGACTGCTCTGCCAGCTGGAGCAGAAGTGACCAAAAAGCTTTGTTCTGCAAGAGAAAAGAAAGGCAGCCTAGGATTAGATATAGCAGCCCTCATGAGAGATATTTGCAGCTCTCAGAACAGCTTTCTGCTGCTGGAGCAATGCCCCAGAGCTCACAGCCCAGCTCTGGATGGAGACCCTCCCTCTGCTTTGCACTGTGATGGTCAAAGTTGATGTTATCAGGTCATGCAGAACCTCAGCAAGAAGGTTTGAAGTTTGTTGGTCCCCACCCGACCTGGGCTGCTTGCAGCCCTCACCACCCCTCCACTCACCTTCCAAAGCTGACCTGCAGCCCTGCTCCTGGAGCAGCTGCTAAAGGCTGACAGAACCTGCCATGAATTTAGCACTTCCTCAGTGAGTTGCCTCAAACAGAAACCTCCCACCCAAGCCACATACCTGCAGAGACCTCAAGGACCCTCAGTACAGCTCGACTGATGCTAAGCAGGCCCATGCTTAACCCCATCCACCTTCCCTGGGTGAAAAGCAGGGTGGAGATGAGGCACAGAAGACTGCTGCCCCTCTCTTGTCCAGATTTTTCTGCTGCTGCCAAGAACTAGGACAGCTGCAGGAACGTTATCTGTGTGCATAACTTCTGCTGTCAGTCTGCAAAGAAATATCAAAAAGGCAGTTCCTGGTGCTGCTAATTCCCTCGGAAAATGAGATGGACCTTTTTCTTTCTTGTTGCTGTAGGCTTGCAGGCAGTGTCTGCATCTGAGGACGCTGTCAGCAGCACAGGAACACCCCCTGTCCCACCACATCATGCTGCTCTTTCCCATAGTAGTCACACGCCTGGAGCTACATGCTGCAGTCGCATGAGCTTTGCTATTTTTTTGAGAACATGACTCTAGAGAAAGAAGCATAAGCTGCTGCTTTCTTACTATTAATAAGCACAATACATACACTTATAACATGCATATTAATCCTGCTTATTGGGCATGCAGCAGTCCCTAAGAAACTGGAGCAGTTTGAATACAGAACTGTGATTTTTTACGCTTTTCACCCTTCGTTACCTAACACAGCAAGGGCAGCAGCTCCACTTTTATAAAGACCAGGTACAAGGCAAGCCTGAGTCTATGACTACTTTTACAAAATGTTCTTCAGTCTCAGAATGCCTCAGGGCACCTCCCAGTGCCATGTTTCCCTGATTCTGCCAACTGCTTACTTGATTCAAGGTAAGGGAGCATCCCATTAGACATCTATAAAATTAAAGATCACATGCAGTACAGCAGCACATGCAGATACACTGGGGAGCAAAGGGATGTTTGACAGTTTGGTTGTTCTCTTTCTTTTTCTTTCTTTTCTTATTTTTCTTTTTTTTCTTTTCTTTCTTTTTTTTTTTCTTTTGAATGGGGATGCACGGGTATGTTCTTCTGTTTCTTCCAGATCATGAAGAAGAAGGGGAAAAAAAATATGGTGTTTGGTTTTGGGGGGTTTTTGTTTGATTGTTTGTTTGTTTTGTTTTTTTCTTAAAAAGAAATTGTCTTGATAATATCTTCCACCAAAACTAGTTTTGAAATCTACAACATTTTTTGCCATGGGGAGGGCTTTTGCAAACCTGACAAAGAGGAGGAATGGAAATGCTTCAGTGCCAGATAGCCTGTGATTAATGTGAAAGAGGAACATCAATAAAACATAATCTGCTTCTCTTCAGCTGATAGAGACTCATAAATAATAAAGATATGAGATGTGTAGTCCAAAGTGAAAAGGCTTTTTCAGTGTCAGAAGCAGCAGGAAAAAAAACTCTGAAAATGATGTGGGAGAAGTTAATTCAGAAGCTCCTGTTGCTTGTTCAGTGCTCTGCTTTCCTTCACCCCCTTCCCACAGCATCCTGCCACCTGCACGAAGCATTAACCACCCAGCACTGAGCATCACCTGAGATATCAGTGACCCACTGGGAAAAGGACGTGACCTAAGTCACACCTACAGGCCTTTCCCAGCTACACTACCTGGCTGCTCCACACGCCCAGGTGTAGGTGCACCCATCACTCTTGTGTACTGCCTGTCTTGTGCAGCTTGTAATATTCTCCAAAGTCGGTGCTAACTCATGTTGCGCACTTGTAAATAAATGCCATGTTGTTACAATAAAGTCAATCCAAAGCAATTTGTTGTATGTAGGTTGCAAAGTATAGACATGGAAGAAACCTTCAGAAGTCCCTGTCACAGCTGGAAATCTATGGACATAAGCAGTAAGTAGATCTTTGAGGTCTACTGTGCTTATCCGTGACAGCCCACTTCTTCTAGTACGGCCCCTTTCAACAAACCAACCCAGTTCTTATTTGCCTTGCTTCAGTGAAGGGCAAAGATTTACCTCCAGAAATATAAGATGGCTTCTTGCTGCCTGGCGAGGAGGACATCTCACAAGTCTGTGCTCCCCTCCATAACAAGCACGGAGTACATTACTATTGTTAGTACACTTACTAGTACAGCATAGCTTCAGGTAGCAACATACACAGTGATCTAGGAGAGCATGAATGAATAGAAGAGATAATAAACTCCCCCCTTGTCTTTAATTATGCCAGCAGAAAATCATCTTCCAGGGGCAAAATGTTTGGGAATGAAAACCAAGCCAGGGACTTTCCATGATCATAGGTCAGAAAGCAGACACAATTCAATGATTAACAGTTTGACTTACACGAAATAACTTGGTGCAGTAAAGAATTATATGAAAGTACTTTACAGAGGTGAAGGTAGATTAATGTTAGTAATATCCAATTGTTTTCAGCAGGTGGAGATCTTTTTATCTTTGTGATAATAGAAAAGGGACTCTGAGGTGTTGTTGCTGTGGCATGGAGCCTGTGTCCATGTTCAAGTTCCTACCTGCAAAGGCCCCGCTCTTTGGAAATTTAGTCTTTGAATTTGGGTACGATCAGGAAGATTTCTTGTCTGCTGATTTTAAGTGATCTTCAAAGAAAAATGTGGATCTGTGCCTGTTTTGAATCTAAAGCTTCATTTCTTTTGGCATCTATTTGCATCTGTTTTATTTTTTTTTCCTCTTCCACTACACACAGAATTTTCACAAGCGGAATAATGCTGCCATGTAGGAATCCTTCATGCCTTATTTGAATTACACTTTATTTACTAATTAGGATATGTTTAACATTTTTTAAGCAAACATTCCTTTCCATCCTATTTGTTTGAGAGACTATTTTCCTGGGGTGTTCCTTGAACTCTCTGTGTTGCTGTATTGAGGCTTGTGAGCGCAGCAAGATTCATAAGCCTTAAAAAATCACTGTGTCTGCTGCTTCCCTGGTGTTTTCAACTGCAATGAAGCTGAGGATGGTTGGACTTGGGCTGCAGTTTTACTATCTCTTCAAGCACATTATAGTGCTGTCTGCGATCAGATGCTTAGATCAGCTCAGACCAGTCAAGTAGCCACAACCTTTGACTATCTCATGGTGGACTCTGAAGACCTGTAATTATTGTGGTCAGCTGTGCTTATTGTGGTCAACTGTGCTAGCCATGGGCACTTATGTTGCTCCAACATGCCGGAAGCAGGTAGAAATGAAAAAAAATGTAATGCAAAGCAACATGGCTAATGTAGTGCAAAATGGCTGTATGTAAACTGCCCCAGGAGAGGGAGGTGAGATCTCAGCTCTGCTGCCCATGGTTTTCTCCTTCATCTAAGCTGGCTGCCTTCTGGCCCAGCATGACCTACCCACCATGCTTCTGCAAAAAGTCCATCCTCCTCCAGCTGCTGAATTCTCTTAATATCTAGTGGTAAAACAGGTAATATGGTGTTATTTTCTTGAACAGCCAAGTTGCAGAGTGGTGGGCAGGACACCAGGTAACCTCTCCGGTGCCACCAAACACATTAATTTTTTATAGCTACATTCATTCTTCAGCAGCTCCCAAAATCACAGGTGAAATGGGACTGAACTTTTGATTTTGAATGACTCCTGGAAATTTGTATGGAAGCAGAGGGACTCCAGGGCTGCTAACTTGGAAAGAAAGGGGTGGCTAATATGGAAAAGTATTAGCAAAGCCAAAGACATGAGATCGGAAGCATACTCCGTCTGTGCTGGGAAATCTTTTCTGGGCCTGCCCTTAACAATGATGGGAAAGTGAATAAGCCAATGCACTCATATATCATCACGACAGTACCTATACAGACAGCAAGTTTCATCTGAGGAAACTTTATGCATTTATCATAGTAACTGTCTACAGAGTTTGCAGTACACTTCTCAGCCTGGTATCTACATATCACCATCAACCCTTTCTGTGAGAAAGAGAGATAAATGTACTATTCGAAGGAAACTGAAGCTCTTGACGGAGAGGATGGTAGAAAATAGCTATTCAAATGGCTAATCAGCCCTGGAATTAAAATACATGCAGATATATTAGTCCAAGAAGGTGCAAATCAGCTAGCTCCATCACTCCTGGAGCTGCATCCATGAGCTGGAAGGAGGCATGATGTACTAGACAGGTGGCACCACTCCTTCCTCCACGATGGGATGCTCTTCAGGGGCCTTTGTGCCCTTCCCAATGGCACCCATCGAAAATTATGTTGCATGTACCCCTTTCAGTGTTTGTGACCAGGTTCACAGAATCACAGAATCA
>VXAL01010395.1:573295-590693 GCA_013399475.1 Chauna torquata | reverse complement strand
AAAAAAAATCTTTTCTCAAAACACAACAGCACACGAAGTCATTATGATTCCAGGGAAAACCAAAGAGTCCTCATAGGAGACAGGGAAATATGGTGGAGACTGTGGTGAAGAGGTTTTTGTTTTGCTCTTTTTTGTTTCCATAGCTTCCTGATTTGTGAAATGACAGAACTTGCCTTCTAACAGCCCCCGAAGTGCTAGAAAATAGATGTTTCAGAAAAGCACTTGCCCCGGAGCTCAAGGCTTACAAAGAGATTTGCACAGTGTTATCCAATAGACTAATATTCCGTACTCAATACATACAAACTTGTCACTGAGACAATCTTCAGGTCTCTCTGCTAAGCACGGAAAGAGCTTGAGGATGTTCTAACACAACCAATGTACTCATTCATTCACGGATAATACGTACACCCCGATCAAGCCCTCCAGTCAGTCAATTCATCTCACAGTGCTCACGTGGCTGTATTTTGATAATAGGTAATATGTCTCCAGTGGCGTACGCTAGGATGCGTTAATTGCTTGGAGCATTTTCTCAAGGACAGTGATTTCTAATACTAGTCTGAAAGCCAGGCTGTCTGTATCTCTCCTCTGCACGGGTGTATATGTATATACAAAAATGTACATGTTGGCCACACAGACAGGAACTGTAGTCTCAGCTTTTTAAATGTCACAGTGCTAGCATGCTCGACTTCGCAGACGTAGCGCTCCTATTGTACATCTAATTGTCTGCTTTTGAAAAAAGAGAAAATGTGGTAGGGAAGGGACTAATGCTGTTAGCTTTTCTCCCACAGGAGGTACAGTTGTTCCCCGTTCACCAACAATTAAGTGCACTTTGCAGACGGCAGGAGTAAGCTCCTCTGACCTACCTGGCAGCTCTCAGTTTACAACTCCTGCAAGCTGCAGGCTTTTCTTGCTGTAGGCTTATGCACTCACATAGAGATAAATCAATCCTAACTCTTTCAAAACATGTTTATTGTCTTATCTTTATTAATCTATGTAAATCAATGTCAAAAATAATGCTAGGCAAAGACTTTGCTCTTCAGAGGGGTTTAGAGCAAGTTTTACATTTCAGCTTGGTGCAGTCTGAGAAGTTCTTACTACTTCAGAGGCATAATTTTATAATTCATGCCGTGTTCAGAAACAGCTGGCATCGTTTTTCTCAAGCCTAGAAGAAAAAAATATCCCTCTCAAGCAGAGGCCAAATGTGGAAAATTTCTTCCCAAAGATAATTGGTTGGAAAGTTCTGAGCATGAAGTTATTGTGGAAACGTGTTAGCAACATTAGTTTTAGTGGTCATGACCAGGTGCCTGCTATAATTCTGACAGAGATTTAGCAACTGTCCGTTCTTATTTAACTAGCTGTGCCATAACTGGAAATTTATTTGGAGTATTTTCTGCTAAGTACAGCAATGTCACAGAATAATGGAGGTGGAAAGAAGCAATTCCCTCATCCAACGTGGTAGAAGTACCTTTGAAATCTAAGTATTGCTATCCTGTTGTTTAACGGTCGCTGACATTTACTCAATGATCACAACGCTTCAGCAAGTAGACAGATAATTTTGTTTTGAAAACATACTATATTGTACAAAACTAAAGCCAACAGTTTTGTTTGCTATACAGTGTTTCTTCCCTTCTGCTGGTACCACTGCTGACATTGAGCTACACTTGGTGCTAAACATTGACAGCAAAACAGTTGTGTTAATTCTTAAACTACTTCTTAAGTGAGAGAGCTCCTCCCTGCAAAGCAAACAGCGAGCTTGTTCCTGTGCGCATTTAAGATTAGGCCACTGAAACGTGTCCTGGCTTGAAATTCTTCAGTGAAGAAAGAAAATGAAATCACAGTGAAAAAGAAACTGAGCTCCATTGTGTCACATGGGTTTTATCCTGCTCCTCTTCAAAAACAAATTTAACTTGGTCTCAGTAAAGATGTAGGATTAGAGTCCAGTTCAAAAAAAAAAAAAAAAAAAAAGAATATTCATTATTAATAGTATCAGGAAGTTAAATTAAAAAACAGTACAGCCACCAGATGCTCTGATGTTCTTTGCCAGTTTCATTTTCCAGCATCTCATAAAATACCTTTCAATTGCCTCCCTCTAAACATTTACCAGTCCTTTTCCATTTCATTTCTCTGCCACTGTCAGAAACTTCAGGGGACAAACCCACGGAAACAGTAGTCATTTCACAGAGCTGAAATTCATGTTAATTATTTCTGCTTTCCCTTAAGCTAGGTACAGCAGCTCGTCACCGGCACACTGGCATTTATTGGGTCTTTCTCCCTCTGGAGAGACATTAGACTGAATAACACCAATGGTGCTGTCCTTGCAGCCCTCAGGAAGTCTCCAGTGTAGAGGAAAGAATTCTTTCCTTTACCTTTTCCTGACCAAATCCTGCCTCCATATCCCTTCACACTGCTTCATATGATGTGGGTATTTGAACAACTCTAAAATATGGCTGTCTCCTTGCCAAGTGGAGCTATAGGTGTTGCTATACAGAGCAATAGACTTATATCCTTACAGCAAAAGCTTTATGCTGTCTCCTGTCTTAAAATTTATGGAACTGTAGGACAAAGCAATAAAATCCATGTGTCCCATCCAGATCTTATGTTGCTTTATGATCATGCAGTTCCATTAAACCTATTTGGTCTGGTTAAAATATGAGATGCAAATAAATAAAACATGTAGTGATATCTTGAGTAAAACCTGTCTCTCTGTGTGCTTTATGGTTTTAATTGTATGAAGTCTTGAAATTACTGTACCCTGACGGGTCCAATTTTTCCCTTCATGGCACATACACGAGAAAGAGCTTTCCTGAACTCAGAGTTATCATGTTGTAAAATCAGCACAGAATCAGGCTTTTTGACTGCCCCGAAAAGTATTCTGTATTTCTGTGATGGGAATTAGCTTTCACCATGTTTTTTGCCATGCAGTACAATCTATATGGTAAGATTCCTCTGTTACCCCAAAACATGCACTATTTTTGAGACAATTTTCACATCTGATTGGACTAACAACAAACCTGAAACTTGAGACTATTTTTTTCCGAGGTTTAGTTTGCTACTGCTTGAACTACAGTACCAAACCGCAGCAGAGGTGGCATCAGTCGTTCTTGTCAGCTGTGGTCTGGGGACCCCTTGGGGATCTGCGGGCTACTTCCAAGAGTTTCCCTAACAAATGACTGAAAAAAAAAAAAAAAAAACCAAGCCAAAAACAGTGAGGATCAAATTCACTACAGAAGGTTTGGATCTCTACCAGGGTAAGAGGTCCAAAAATTGAAGGGAGTTAAAAACCGTGGAGGTAGAGGACAGATTCTCACACAGGCTGTATGGCAAATGATGTTACCGTCTTCTATTTAACACCACTCAAGTGGATGGGTGTTTGTCTTGCAGTGGGAAATTAGCTGCTAGTAAGTGCACGATTTTAACTTCTTATATTCTTTAACACTGAGGACAAGATTCATTTGCTCCTTGCTTTTCTCTCCTCAGCTTACACTTCTTTTCTTACTGCCTGTTTCCATCACTATCTGATATTCCCTCTAAATACATTTATTCCTTGTTTTTTATCTCCTTTTTAGACACTCCTGTTTCCTACACTCTTTTGCTTTGTTTCAATAGTAGTCTCCTTTCCCATTTCCTTAAACCAGCAGCTTCTCCTTTCCTTTTGCCACTTCCCTATTTCTCTTCCTCTCACTTCTCTCTTTTCCCTCCCTGTATCCCTGGATTCTGTCATCCCCCTTTCTGTTCCCTTTTTCCAGAGATTTTCTCCCACTGAGCCTTCTGCCCTTGCCTTGGCAGCTTCCTTAGTTTAAATGAGTCATTTTGATTTTCTCTTTTGCTTTCTGTCATTTTACTTTTTGTTTCTTCACTGATAAGATAGAGCCAGTGATAATTAAATTACCAGAGGGTGCAACACTTGCTATGAAGTTTAATACCCAAAATTACCATGAACTTTAATGGAACTTCAGTAAAACTCAGTGTTCCAGAATGGTGTCGGTCATTACTATATGCATTGCTCCGGGAGTGTCTGGGGGGCCAGGTATACAGATGTCCCCTCTCTCCAGCTGAGAGAGAGCACTGACTCTGGCCCAGTCAAGTGTATCTATAGTTCCTTTTTGCTGAAGACTTTCAAGGTGTTTTTATCAGGTGGACTTTGTGCACTGGCATAGGAGCTGGCTCAGCACAATAGCTTGTAATTACATTCTTTAATCTGTTTAGATATATCCAGATAGCAACCAACAAAGAAAAGACATCCCACATTTGAGATCCCACGTATGAAAGAATCACATCTTAAAACAGACTGAATAAAGCAGAATCACTGGTTCCACTGAACAAGTGAAATGATAGGCCAGATATATATTGATTGCTCTCCAGACAAGCGTAAATCACATCTCCTTTACCATGCCCTTATAGCCCCATCCAGTTCACAGCAAGAAAATCTCTGTCTTCACATATCCTCCCCTCCACCTTCCCCTCCCCATCCTTTCCATCTTGTACATGCATGACAGGTTTTTGTTTCAGAGCCCAGTTAGAGATTCATCCTGAACTTCATCAATGGCTTTACGTGTAAAAAAATGTTAACAGATTAAAGTACTAAGATCTGAGCTAACTGTTACTGAAGTCAATGGAAAGATTCCCGTTGACTTCAATGAGAGATAAATTTAGCTCTAAGTAACTACGAAAAATCAGCACTTAGTCACACTGGTTCTTAGCGTACTAAATTCTGCTATTGCAGAGACTTAAAAGAAATGCTTAAAAACTATTCACTGAAGGCGTATATTTCACTGAAGTGGACTAATGTAATTATGGTTTGCATTCTGACGGTATACCAGGTAAACACAGGGGGTGAGAAAAAGAGATTGCAAGAATATGTATATTTTTACTGTGATGAGTTGCAAATGTTTTGGATACGTTATGGAATCACCATGCTGCTACACACAAATACACATACGCACACTATAAAAACTGCCTGTTCACATGGATTGCACTTGGAACTGTGCATGTATAAAGAATACTCTGGGACTTAATGTCATTAATGATACTTGTAACAGCACTTCTCATCTGCCTGGTAAACATGTAATTTACAGTTTACTATAATAATGACAGATACACATTTCTTATCCTTAAACGTTGATTTCTACATAACTAATTTACGTTTCAAATAACAATATACAACAGATTTATAATCTACAGTAGATTCAAAATCAAGGCTGCCATTGCAGCTTTCTCTTTGCTTATCTTTTGTCCTCTCACCTACTTTACATGTGACTTGCCATGAAAAAAACACATGAATGATCTTAACTTTCAACCTCTTATCTTTGCTGTTTCATTTTTTGGCTTTAACTGTACAGTAACTTGCCCAGATAATAAGAACAAAGTGTAAGTAAAACGAAACCAATAGAGTTGCACGTAGTTTTAAAATTAGGCTGCCTTTATTGCCAACGTTGAAGCATGCACCTAGCCCAAATCCTGACTCCGCTCTGTGGGCACGGGAGGCTGCGTGTGAGGCCACCTCAGCAGCCGGTCACTGCACCCACTGGGGATCCCCACGTGATGGTCAGTCCCGCGGGGAATGCCACCTGCTGCTGCTTAGGGTCCGTTTTTTGTCCAGTGACTCTCAGAAGCAAAATGATTAAGTGGAGAGAAAATGCAGTCTCCAAGATGCCCTTTGACCAGGGGCATGTCCTCACCATGAGGCTGTAAAGTCGAGCACCATCTGGTTTACTGCCTAACTGGCTCTTAGCCTCATGATAGGATGGAGTCAGCAGGAGAAGCCCAGAGTAAGATTCCCCAAATGGCACAGCTTATCGTTTTGTGATTAGATCATTTCTCCTCAGGAAGAGGGGACATGAGTTTCATCCCTCTTAGTGAGAGATGAGAACCAGGCTGAGATCTTTCCCTCCAGACCAAGTGCTCTAACTGACGGGGTTTTATTAAAAGACTAACTCAGTCCCTGAATGATGCTTTGCAGAGTCAGAGTTTAAAACGGAGTTTTGGGGCCATGAGTGCCCCAGTCGCAGCGATGCTCAAGTTTGAAAGGCAAGTTAGGCGGCAAGTGAGAGAGGTGGGATATCAGACACCGCCGTTCTGTGGTGTTTCTGGTCGGCTCACGGAGGCACCGGTGGCCCTGAATCCCAGGCTGTAGGACCTTACTCACATTTACTGCACAGGGAGCTCAAGGGCACAGCTGGGGTTTCTCACCCCATCTCTTACAGCTGCGCATGGTGACATTCATTTTCACCATGCCCAGCTTCCTTCTACGGTGCTGGTCTTTAGTCCTTCTACACTGGAAACAATTATTAACAAGGCAGATCAAGACAGTGCTGCTCACTGACTTGGGAGTCAGGAAACGAGAGGGCTCCCTCCTATTCTCTGTCTTTGTGATCTTGGACAACTCGGTTGCCTTCCTTTGGTTCTGCTTCCCAGTCTGTCGAAATGGATAATGGCATTTACGTTCTAGCCTGAAGTAGCTGAGAGTCACGAATGGAAATCATAGATGAGGCTGATGTACTTTATTTTTATGTCTAATTTGAGTTAGCACTCCGATGTGCCATCAGACCTGGGCCTTTTATTGCTGGACGTTCTCTAGGGGCATTATTATCTATTCTTACTATTCAGTCTGTGTTGCAGTAGCATTTAGCAGCAATAAAGATTCTGGGTGTGTTTTTCTCACAAGCAAGAGTTTTATATAGAGCTCTAAAAAGGACGACAATCTTTCAACTGTCAAATTGAAGCCAGATTCAGCACAGTAATTAAATACATTGCTGAACAGGCCCTGTCCAAAAGCCTTGCTTAACGTGGGAGTTGCTGTTTAGTGAAGAGCTAAAATACCCTTTATAAATAATATGACTTATTCCTATGGTAATACGTATTTTTTTCCAACACATTGGGGATGACAGTGCCTGACAAGGTATAATGTTGTGGTCTTTTGTCAAGGTCATTATTTTGGCCATTTTCTTATATGTATGAGCTGATCGATTCATTAGTTACAGATCTTTGTATAATTATAGTAATTTCTATTATTCTTCTAAAACCATAAAGGTTTAAAGTCTGAGTAGATGCTGAACTATTAAAACAAACAAAAAAAGCTTATAACTTTAAAGAGCCATAGAGAACAAAAGCAGAATGCTTTGTCCACCAGTTAACAATAAACTCTGGATGACTAGTTGATGTTTGAGGAGTGCCTAGTTAGTCAAAAATAGGTTACACTATATTGTATAACCACCTCTAAGGTAAATTTTATTTTTATCACCCTTTTTTGCTCTAATTCTAATATATCTGGGATTTAGCAAATCATTTAAAATTACTTTTTCAGAAAGTTATTTGGAATTAAACACTTCCTGTACTTAAACAGGGATGCAGGGGATTAATATCTGTGCATCTGCACACACAGTCCCGCATGCTCAGCTGAACTCCCGTGTATCTGAAGCCACAGGCTTTGCTGACTGAAGCCTTCTTGGAAGCTTTCCACCCTGAAGTGAGTCTCACTGCAGCAGCAGGAATAGCTAATGTGTGTCGCGTATAAGCAATGATGACTGGTAAGAAAAGCTTTTTCTGGTACTTTAATGATGAGTTGGAAGAGTTTTCATCCCTGTATCTGTGCTCATCTTGTCATTTACTGACAGGAAATGCCTTTCCCATCAGGCATTTTTACTGTTAAACATTGTGACAATATAAAATATAAAGAAGAAAAATAAAAGGATCACCTCTGCTTTATTTCTACAAATTAAACTTCCACTGCAGCAAATTAGAAACAGCAGGAAAAGTAGAAATAGGACTGGACCCCAGGCACTGGTAGTGGGACTACAGAGACCATAACTGGGAGGCAGGAGAGCTGTTGCATGTAAAGAGATTTTGCAAACTAAAGAACAAGAGGAGAAAACGAAGAAACTTCATCAGGGCAGCTGCAGGACAAAAAGACTTTTTGGTTAGTTGGTTGTGATCAGTCCTGTATGAAGTACTATTTGTTGTTAATGGGCTATTTTGTTCCATGGTCTTCTCTGGAACCATCTCAAGCTTTTTACAGCTTACGAGCAAATGTAAGAGTGAGGCAGACTCAGAAATATGATGGAGTTGTCAAACTATTCTAAAGAAACAAGATGAAGTGGCTGATTTTCTAAGTTATGTATTCCTTTAAACTAGATAGTCTATGCCTTATAACTTCACTATATTTTTTGTCAGTGTTTCACGGGACTACTCAAGTCATGATTTGCACAAGCATGTGTAAAAAGATCTAGCTTCAAGGACCAGGAAAATCAAAGAAAATCCTGCCTAACAGAGCAGTGTCAGGTGGGTGAAGCTGAATATCGGTTAGTGCATGTGAGAGCATTTTGGTAGCAGTTTCTGGAGACAGAAGGCTGTCCTGTGACAGTATTCTCCAACAGGTACACATGTAGCTAGTTAGAATAGGCTCTTTTCTATTCTAGGACTTATCAAGACCTTTAAGAATCAGTGTGGGAGTTTTTTCTCTGATACAACTCCTGTGAAGTTCAGTGCAAGGTCAGCCCCAATTAATTTTGCAGGGCTGTAACCGCAATGGGAGAGGACTGCTTTTCCAGAATTGCTGATTACCAGGTCAAGACTCTGCTTGCTTCTGCAGATAAATATTGAAGGATTTTTAGTGGTTGTTTACACGTGGACATACATGCTAGTTTAAAACCGTAAGGACCTAGTTAACCAAAAATACTACGGTCCCCTTCTGTATAGAAAAGAGACTGTGAAAAGCAATCAGCCATCAATCACCATGAGAGAGAGAGTAAAGATTTAAAAATATAATACTCATGGACAGGGCTGTTAGGAGTATTCAGCAGATTTCACTGTGACTTTCACTGTGTTCTATACAGGAATTCAATACTCTATTGCTCCACATTAAGGGAGGGATTTACCATTTTTAAGGGCTCAGTTTCCCATAAAGGGAAAGTGTAGTTCAAGTATATTTGAATTTATCAATTTTTCCCATAAGTGAAAGCCGATCAAAGTAAAACGTGGTTTACCATCCCATTTTGATGATGCAGATGCCTGTTACATTCTGGAAAGAAAAGCAGTTTCCTTACCACTGCAGAGTTACTTCTTGCCATTGCACAAGGCAAGATGTTCCCCCCTGCATCAGAAAAGTTGTGAAATGTTTCGGTAAGTACACTTCCAAATGACGGCTGTGTTGTGGCACGGGTAGGTATCGGGCAACCCACAGCTCAGCCTGCCATTCCATCCTGAATTTATGGCTTTGCTTCAGTTTTGCTTGAGTCGAGATTGCAGGATCAGTCCTATGACTTGTTTGGAAACCATAAATTAGGTTCAAATGCTTCCTGGCTTTGGCAAGGCAGCATCTTTGAAAGTCATTTATACATTACTTCACTTTCACCAGTTAGATAAATCATCAGCTTCTTGGCTGCAGCAGAAACTAGAGGTATGACAGACTACTGAAGAGCCATGAACTACCCCCAGATATAAACTGGCATAATTGCTTTCATTTCATCACCCAAGGATTTGGCTTGGGATGGTTTAGCTTCATAATTTTTTGTTGATGTTTTCTTTTGTTTTTAGAGCATATGCATGAAATAAAGAGAGTATCCAAACTAGCAAGCAAAATTTAAACCTGTAAGGTCTTTTTTACAGCTGATTTGCAATTTGTGCAAAAGTGGGTGTTTAGGCTTCAAAGTTTTCTCAACAGTTTCCTTGCTGGTCTGTGCAACCTCTTGAACTCAGGCTGTAAATCAGCCATGTCTTAGGCTGAGAGTGCTTGAAATGAAAACAGGCTTTTTAAAGCAAGTGTGATGTGCATATTGTTTTCTTTGCAGAGTAGGGGGTTAAACGTACTCGAGTTGTTTTTTGGTTTACAATTATTACACATCACAATAGTATTTATTTAAAAAGTTTTTCCATGGATGCTGTGTATCTTTAAAATATCCATGTGGACATTTAAGCATTTGTATGTTCCATCACCAACTAGAGCATATGTTTACACACTGCCCTCTTTTCTTTTTAAAATGCCCATTGTACGTTTTCACAAGTGTTCACAAGAGGTGTTGTAAAAGCAGATTTCCTGGCTGCAGCCTGGCTCCCTGGGAGGTGACTGGCAAGTTGAAAAAGTGGGCAGCCAGATCAGGGCTGTTTCAGTATTTTTCAGTACAGTCCTGGGAACGGTTTATGCTTTTTCTGTTGAAAGATTGGGCCCTGGAGAGAGTGGTAATTTATCCAGGACCATTTTAGGATTCTTCCTTTTAGACATAGCCATGAAGGGAGTGAAGAGGCTGCACAGCTTCTCCTCCATCATGTTCCTACCACAGGGTATCAGCAGGACAGAGCCATGGTCATCCTCTCAAAACCCATTCTTGTGAACTGGCTAAGAGCAGACCTTCAACATCCTTTGACTCCCCTACATAATCTATTCATTAAATCGTACTTACTTTTAAATGTGCCTGTCCCAAAAGGATTGCTTACCTAACCGGGGGAGGGGGGGTGTTGTTAAAATCACCCTTTTTCTATTACCCTAGTCCAAGACCTGTCCTTGTCCCTCACAGCTCCTGTTACGTATCTCCCAGAGCTCAACAGAAAGGCTATCGGGTGAAATTCAGTGGCCTGCAATACACACAAGATCTGACCAAAGGAGGTAATGGTCATCAGCTATTATCATCATGGTGACTGTTAGCACCGTGATCTCCTACCAGCACAGTCACCACCTATTTCCCAAATTCCTGCTCTCGTTGGTACAAGGGTGTTTGTCCTCAGCTCCTGATCTCAGTTCATTTCGGTCCAAATTCTCCTTTAATTGCCCAGTGTGATTTCACTGACTTCAGTTTGGCCGCACTTCATCTGCACTAAGGAGAAGAGAATTGAGCCTTGAGGCCAACTTCTCAAGGACCTAACATGCTAACAGCTGTCTACATTTATGCAGTGAGACACCTAAACATCTTGCAAGGCAGGAGGGGCTAAGTATTCTCTCTGGGCTATCCCTTCTTCTACTACAACTTGGATTATTTTAGGCACTACATGTATATCTTTTTCTAACTGAAGTCCGTGAGGCCACGTTTCCATTGATGTAAGCATTAAACTGGCAGCAGGGTTAGAGCAGGCCCTAATTATATTACAGTCTAATAGGGAAGCAGATTGTGTCAAGTGAGAGGTCAGCAACATATTTTTGGAGCACATCTCAAAGTTCACCCTGTACACATCCTTTCCTTTTACTAGAACATTTATAGTCTGTTCGTTTTAAACTGGAAATATCCTTCCTGTGAGTTTCTCCTGAGAGGCTTTTGGGACAAATGAGCCCCCAGAGCAGACATCAGCTACACGAGAATCGGGATCCTCTCCCTGTTCAAACTCTCCTGTGATGGTTCAGGATGGCAACTTTAAAGCAGACAAGCTGTAGTAACCTAGACAGCAAATCCCAAGCTCCAGATACCACACGTGCTGCAGTCAGCAGCCTTCTTGTTTCTATGCACCGCGAGGTTTCATTTCTGCACGGGTGCCCCAGTGCCCCTGCTGCCCAGCTAGGGGCCTCCCTCGGGACTGTGTGCAGTGGGTTCCTGACACTAAACGCTCCCCTGGATCCTCCGAGGTCTGTGTTTTCTGGTCATGCCTATCCTGTGCCGAGCCACCGTCTCCTGCTGGCGAGGTTGCTCCCCGCGCACCATGGGCACGGAGTTGGGAGCCGCTTGGAGGGGCTGAAGTCTTCCAGCCGAAGGTAAAGCTCCCTTTTTATGTGCATAAGACGGGACCTAGAAGTTAGCTAATTGTTGTGACTAAATTTTGGGTGGCCTAGGTTTTATGGGAACTCGGTTAGCTCCTGAACCTCTTCAGTAAGTTTACATTTACAGTAAGGACAGCAATTATTAACAAGGCATGAAAAACCACTTTGTCTTATCCTGTCACGATACAAGTGCACCACCACCAGGGACAAGTCTCTTTTTAGAAAGCGGTGGGAAAATGTTTAGACAGGAGAAAGTCTCGATGCCCCCGTAACCATCTAATTTGAACTTGTAATTTGACAGGACTATCTTGTGAACATTTTTTATGAGTGATTTAGCAAAGTTTAGTACATCTTGTATACACAAAGCATATTTCCATCCCAAAGTAAAATACTGTTTAGTTTTGAGTTTTTCTGGAAACATCAAACTTGTGTTTATAGAAAAACAAAATGAACACATTAAAAAAAAATCCTATCTTCTCTGAAACATGCCACCTTATTCTAAAATAACAACAGGATCATCTTGGTGCAACATTCATCCCAGCTAATACTCCAGATGCTAAAGTAAGGATTTCTGCTTCCTACCAGAAAACACAGCCACTCAGGCAGGTGATCCCAGTGTCTGAGTGTTTCATTTTGTTCAGGCTGATATACACTTGTAAGATACTTTGCCTATCCAACGACTATCAAGTAAGTCCCTTAAAATAAACACCACTGCAATTTATTACATGAATGCCTGGTCACTAGTTTTGTTGTTTTTTTAAATCCTAAACGAGTGAAAGAACTTGAAAATCCTGACCTTGGAACACTTTCATGCATGCTTAATTTTAATCGTGCAAGTAATCCCAGTGGGCCCAGTACTACTCATGCGTTTAAATTTAAGCACAGGCATAGGTGTTAATGGGTCAGGACTTTAATATAGCAGAAAATTTAATGTCAAGTTTTTCAGCATTAAAATTAATACGAGTTTTCTACGAGAAGTCATTAGATGAAACAAATTATAAAAAAAAATCTGTATCTAGCAAATATTTTAACTGATATATACATATTACAAACATTTTCGTAATTGTAATTCTAAACACCCTGTTGGAGGCTTGGCTTTCCCAGCAACCGTGCAGGAAGAAGGAAATCAGGGATCTCTTCACATAATTTACATCTATTTTCTGTCATTGAGCCTATGCGCTGTACTTCCACACCCTAAGGAGACCGTTCGTGCCCCAGTGCCTTTCCGACGTAAGTGGTTGTAGCATGGTAATAGTAAAGCTCCCTGTAGTCTTGCCAGAGTATAAGAAGCGCTAAGACTTACATGGGGGACCTGAGACCCAACCTTACGGGAGAAACCCTTAGAGGGAGGACTAAAAGAAGGAAAAAATGGGAAAATTCTGTTCTCTGGCAGCATTTCCCCTGGTGCAGGGGGTTCCCCTCCCTTAGCAGAACAGTCAAAGCCTCAGCTTCAGTATTTTTTGACTTCAGGGAGTTTCCTGCAGCACAAATCTCTCCACGGAGGCACTTCAGCCCCCTGCCCTGCCCCACACTGAATGCCTGGGAGTCCTCCCTACCAGCTCTTATTTTTCCAGCCCGCAGACCCCAAAAGGCTGGGTGGCTCCATGCCAAAACGGCCGCTCTTCGTCTTCGCTAGCTCAGTGCCTGTTGACCTGTGCACATGCACTGGGGAGCTATCGCCACTGCAAACAAAAATATTTGCAGTTCATCCGAGGATTTCCTGGGTATTTCTTAACACGGCTCACGCTGCTAACACGTCTGTTTTCCTTTGCCACGGTGTCGCGCTGCCGCTAGCAGCCACGCTCCCAAATCCCTTGGTGCCGGCGAGGGAGGTTGCTTGCGGTGGCCTGGCCGTCCCGCGGAGGGACGCGGCAGCACCCTGCACGGCCTGCTTCCAGACCAAGGGAGGACAGCACAGCCGGGGCCTCCGCCAGGTAAGGAATGAGATGAGATCTTTTTTTTCACTGCCGTTGGCATTGATACGCAGTCCTAATGCGTCTTCTGCCGTTAATTCGGTGTAATACGTTATCAATTGTCATCAAGATAGCTACTTTTATTATAGAAAACATTGGGCCTTGTTACAAGGCCTCCATACTCTGCAAAGTCCAAAAATTAATATGAGTAAATTTTTCTCTAATTCAGAAAATAAACCCAATCTAATGGACCTGTTTACTTCTGTTTGCTTTCTAACGTGACAATGATTTCCTATACTGAACTACTGCCTGTGAATATTTTGTTTATGAGCTCACCTTAAAAAACAAGCTAACAACAACAAAACGCAACCAACCAGCAAGGGCAAGCTGTACTCACAAGATTTTATCAGTTACTTCCAGCAAATTGCCTATTTCACTCTGCTATTTTAATTTAATTTGCAAAGCTTCGACAAGGAACAAAGGTTAAATACTTGGAATTTGCACAGGTTGTATGGGACCGCAGAACGTTAAATAAAAGTTACAAATAAATGCTAGTTTCTCCAAGAATGAAAAAGGCAGGCGGTGGGGGCATGCGGTGCAGCTGCCCTGAAAATCATGGGTAGAAGAAAATTCCTCCAGAGCCAGGTAGCAAAGCAGGAGCTGGAAATGCAGAGCATCGAAGAGTGCGTGATTAGGGGACTCCACGTAGGCACAGAGCTGAGCAGAACCATTTGCAAACAGATCCCATTATTATGAGGAAAAACACAACACAAACGTGTAATGCATGAACCTGCTCTGGGAATAACAGAGTATGTTTTCGCAATCTGAGCTGAGAGGTGACTTTTGGTAGTTAGGGATGTTGGTAATTAAACGCAGTGAAAACAAATATGAACTCAGCTGATAGATCCATGCAGCGGCATAGCATGCTGCAGTGGTTAGTATCTGTAGTTATAAAACTACAAGCTTGGATGAGCTTATAGCGAATGAGAGTAATTTTATGACTGCAAAATCATGCTACGGGAAATGATTTCTGTTGATGGGCTTGGATCATTGTGCATGTGTATGTCTGCTTCGGTTTCTGCTTGGTAATTTTACCAACACGTTAAATCCATTCAAGCTGCTCATTGTAGTAGCAGCTGCCATTCAAAGCCACCGAAGCACAGCACATGTTAAATCTCCTACCAAGTCAGAAGCGGGGAAGCTGAAGGAACAGAACTCGGGCTTGCCCATGGTCATGCAGTATGAAAACCACTGCAGAGAAAACCGAAAACCTCCAAGTCTTGACTAACTCTGCTGGCAAAGGGCTAGGTAGCATTGTCACAAGATACTGTGGCAAACATTTTCTCCTCCAGTCTTCCTCAGCCAGGTGCAACTGGTTTTTTTAACCAGTTCTGAGACTTATCCAAGCTCTATGAGTCGGTGACTATAATTTTGAGCGTGGCAAGTGTCTGGTCTCAGCCGTTTTTTGAGCAAATTAAAATACGGGCTGTGGAGTTTTTCCTGAATCCTTTGAATATGCCTCTTAGAAAAAACGTTTTCTACCAACAGTTCTGTTACCGTTACCAGCATACATTTTCTGCATTTCACTCTTTCCCACTTGTATGACTGTGGTATTTTACAGGAAAGTTGTTAACCAATTATTTTCAGTTCTAGTACTCTATGATATTGTAGTTAATGTGCTCATATTTCAAAATCGGACTTTCTACCTTCACAGGCCAGTCCTGGGAGAAACTAAGCGTCCTCAACTCTTAGGAAACCAGCGAAGCCGTGGGTACTCAGCACATTGCTGAATCAGGCCTCATCTGAAAGACATCCAGTCAAAGTAGACTAACATCTAAATAGCAAATGTCTCAGTTTCATCCAGAAGAGTAAACAAAAAAAAGTCAGAAAAAAAATTAACCTGTTAAACTATTTTAAAAAATCTTCAGAAGTCAGTAATTTCTAAAAACTGCATGTGACACTTCAAACAAACAATCACCACTAAGATTTTAATTTATTTTTATACTTTTTTTTCTTCTGGCTTATACATTTTGTAGATACCTCTTCTGGTATTTATTCAGAACACATTCATTATAATTATTCTCCATACCATTATCACTATCCTTCAGACAGATACTTTTATTAGAGAGGAAAGAGATTTCATCATGCTAACAGCACTCAACTTTGCCATATTCTTACCAGTTTTCTTCTTTCGTGTTGCTCACATACACGAGGTTCAAAATATTTGCAAGATGACCTCACGTTTTTTGTTGTTGTTTCATTTTGATCCTGTTTTCCTGGCCGAGAGGATGTGTGTCACTTGCGCTTTGAAACGAACTCTGGTAAATACAGCCACTTCTTTCTTGAAAAGACGCTCTCATTCGAGCACGATTTTTCCATAAATATGCAAGTGGGAAGAAAACTATGAAGACTTCTTGTGTGAACTACCCACGGGCTCACTCTTATCCCTGTTACAGTACAGTGCTGGTTCTGGATCCTTCTTCGCAGCACACAACCTCTCTCCCGGCTGCACATGACACTGATCTCCAAAGAAGGATAATTGTGCTATAAGACTTTTTCATTCCCCAACTTACTTCAGCTGTTATCAGCAGCTGGTTACTTCAGCTAGCTGATATGCCTTGGTGTCTTGTAAACATTCTCTCTAGTATTGTGCATTACTCATAGTTTGAAAATCACTTTGACTCCTGAAACATAATTATGTTAATGTCAAATGAGTCACAGAGAAACAGAAAACCCGCATCAGAGCTGCACCTTAGTGCCAGTTTCAGAATGCTCCTGTTGGCACAGGAGAAGTAGGCTAGGGGGTTCAGGGGAAAACAACTTTCATTTAATGAGTGATGTGAAATTATGATAATGACTCATAAGGAAGCTTCCATGACAATCAAATTTGAATTCACTGAAACACAGAATAGGTAAGAGAATGGACTGCCTGATTATTTATAAGAGAATGAAAAATACTTAATTTTTAAAGAACGACTTCCCCAGGAAAACTTCACAGATATCTTTTGCACATAAACAGCTTTTGACATTCATTATTTAGTTCCAACTGCAGTAAGTGATTTATTTAAATTGACATCATAATTAGATTACATTTCAGAGCCAATCACCTCCGATGTTTTATTAATTCTACCTCTTCCTCAGGTTAGCTAACACAAGTGATCGTTTAGGAAAAAAACCTTTTAGCTCACTTTCAGATCATCATGCAAAAAGCTGGGAGCTCTTCAACAAGGTAAAAGCTCTTGTAACATCTCGTCCTCACTTCAAGCAGCTGAAGGCAGGCTAAGAGTAGAACTTGTTCCAGAGTTAAAAGACGGGGGCACGTGTATCTGTGACACGGCGCCTATCTCAATGCTAAGCTGTGGCATTTCTTTCCACAACATACAGAGGCTAGTTGCTCTGGTATTTGCCTACTAGGGCTGTACACGCTCGCACATACATCAATATTCACGCAAGCCAGCCTGATGAATAAGATATACCATCTGAATGTAAATGAAGGCTTTTTTTTTTTTTCAGAGGGCAGAAACATTATTCTCGGAAGACGAGAGTTTTAATGTTCCAGTAGATCCCACGGTGCCCTTTAATAAAAAGCAGACACAAAACCAAACAAAAGGCGAAAGCTGAAATGCAAACCAGAGCCAGACAACCCAAAAGCAGAGGAAAAAACCCTCGCGCAGGGCAACGCGTCAACAGCACTCGCTGAGAAGCTGCCACCCTCACGTTAACGCCCTGTGCCAGGAACTCAGGAGAGCGGACCCCGTTGCGCTAAGGGCTACATCGCTCCCCGCACTCCCCCTCCATCTGCCGGCTC
>VXAL01010395.1:556581-572647 GCA_013399475.1 Chauna torquata | reverse complement strand
GCCCGGCACTGCCGGCGGAGGCCTCCCCTCCCCGCCGGGGCTTCCCTCCTCCCCCGGCCGCAGGGCCCGGGCCGGTGGGCAGAGGTGAGGAAGGAGGCTGCGCCCGCCGGCTGCGAACGGGGCCTCTCAGCAGCCTGGCCGCGGGGGAAGGAGGAAGGGCCGGGAGCCGCGGCCTTCGTACAGCCCCGGCGGGCGGGGAGTCACTGCCGGGGTTGGGACACCGGCTTCTGCGCGCAGTCACGCCTCTGAGTCGTGAGGGCTAGTGGCTCCCGCTTAATTTATCGCTTCTCAAACAGAGGGAGGCTTCTGTGTGACGCGCAACGCGTCGGTTTTTCTTTATTTGGCAGCAGCAAGGCGGCCTGCAGCGTTGCTTAACCTCCTTTGGCGGGGTGCTGTGCTCTCGTACCGACAGCAAGAGGAACGGCGAAGCTCGGTGCTCTCGTGCCAGCACGCTGTTCTCAGCGTACAGGAAAACGCTGCACGGCCGGGTGGGGTGGTTGCTAGGCCCGCTGGAATGTGACATTCCCCACAATTAATCATTACGTAAATGTCACGCCGGGGATGCCATTTATGTTAGTCTTTCTCTTAACTGTAGCAATGACAGCGGTGGCTTATATCTAGGATCTAGTAAGGATGTTGTCTTGCTTCTAATCCAGTGGAGAAGCCCCTCTATGTAAAGACCGGCCCTGTGGAAGTTCTTCACGGCTGTGTTCTGCTTCTGTGGCAGAGGTTGGCACAGGAGCACTTACACTCCTCTGCAGGAGCTGGCCTTGGCTCTTTTGCCTTTTTTTCTAAGAATCAGACCTTCCTATGTTGTAAATAAATAAATGTATAATAAGGTTTGTGTATTTGAAAGGATGCAGGGCCACGCCTGCAAGCTCTTAATAGTAGTTTCTGGTAGACAATGCTTATTTGTTACTGTAACTCTGTGTTTCAAAATCAGGTATTATAAAGATGCTGGGTATTGGATCCCTTCTGCATGTTGCTTTTTGGAGAAATTGTGCAGAGAAGTCAGTAAGTGTATGTCTGTCTCACAGCGATTGCTTTCTGTAGGCAAGCCAGGCAGGAAGTAGATCTTTAGGCTGGGATGGCATCTTGTCAGGTTGTTTGAGCTCAAGGTGAACGTAGCAGGCCATGTGAAACAAAGAGCCTGAACCACATCATCTGCGAGTAGCTTCTGGTCCATTAGTGACTGAGGAAAAGTGACCTTGTAAAAGACCTAGGAGAATTCTCAAGAGTTATGCAGTGAGAACCAATAGAGGTGTCTATTAAAGTGCTGGAATCTATTAAAGTAGGTTAAAATTGCCTGAAAGCAAAGTAAGCATTCCAACTTCTGTCCCTTATGACTAATGTGACTGCATCAGCATGCACAAGCTCTTAAACTCATCTTTTTTTTTTTTGTATTTGAAAAATAAAGGGGTTGAATTAGATCTAGACCAGAACATGAGAATATTTTCATTCCAAGTAGTTCATTTGAGATTATTTTCAAGTATTTTTGGGTAGGCTTAGCCAAAGTCTTGATTGAAAATTTGAAGAAAGTAGAGATTCAGCTCTTCATGTGTGGCTGTGTGTTAGAAATGGTGGTAGAATAGTTGTTGATGATCCTTTTTGGTCTTTCATTGTTACAGCAGCATACGTTCGCAGAGGCCACATATCCAAGTAGAAGAGCTTTGTTGTGCAGTGTAATAATAGTGCAGTGCAGATTTAAGCCAAATCCTGCTGTCACAGAGAATGCTAAGGGAAGGTATGCTTTGTAAAGAGAGGCTGTTGATCTGTTATTAGATCAACTCATAGTGGGAGCAAGGAAAGAAGTGGACGAGCCTTCAGGCATGCAAGCCTTTCTCTTTCAGTTGCTTTAAAAAAATAAAGTGGAAACCTGTACCAACAACTTGCCCTGTTCCTAAAATCAGGGTGATAAAGTTCTCTATCAAAAACCTGGATTGCTTCATCAGTTTTTATGATAGCAGCTGTTAAGTTTCTAGTTTTCTATTAAGCTGTTTCTGGTTACATGCTACTATGAACATACCTGTCAAACAGAATGGTGTTTAGACCAATATACTTGTACTTGCACAATTGGTTGCTCTAAGTACAAGAAAACAGCCCCAGGGTGTATCATCAGTTCTGCAGTTAGCTCCGCAGCTACTCTGAAGGGGGCATTTGCAATGCTTGCCTCACCATTATAAGGATGACTGTATGCCAACAAGGAAGCAGCATGTCGAATGAGCTACTGGAATACCACTGCAAAGCTTACTGTAGCTCCAAAAGAAAATCTGTACTAATAGTACATCCCTGGCTGTGATGCACTATCCTATTCCTAGAACCTCTCAGGAAAATAGTTAAATAATCACCTTATCCTGGAAAAAGTCCTGTGCTTTGAAATGAAGTTTTACCAGACTTTTCCATTTGTCCTCTCTAGCTTTCAGGCAGTGCTGCAGCCTTACCATCAGAAGCCACCTTCCTGGAAGTCCGTGAGTACCGAGCAGAATCAGACTATGTGCACATCTTGCATAATAAATGTCCTCTGCAGCAGAACTACCATGGATCCTACTCATTTGCATCCCAAAATGTGACATACTTGCTCTAGATCAAGTGTCTTATGGAAGTTACTGGGATGAACCCAAGCAGCCACCAGGCATTAGGGCTGGCTCTCACAAAAGGAGAGCGATGCCCTGTCAGCAGCTGGAGAACACTTTCACAAAGCAGTTCAAGTAGACCAACTGAGTGCTTGCAAAACACAAGCCCCAAGCTTAATTTTTTTTCCAACTCTGAACACCAGAAAGCATGGCTTCAACAGAAACATAAATTTGGTACTTAATTTTGTCGTTATTCTTCCTATTAGCCTTTTGCTTTCCCACAGGCAATAATTAACAGCTGTTAAGTTCCATGATGATTAAGGCTTCTTGCTTTTCAGTGCTAATTACTCTTTTCTCTAAAAATATCTCCCTTTTTAACATAATCAGGCTATTTTAACTCGTGAGAATTGTGAGGGTCCATGTACTTATAACAACTTTGTTCTCTTGATCCAATTACAAATAAACATTTCTGAACGCATTCTGTGTCCTTGTCTTATATGTTTCCTTGCCTTCTGTGTATTTGCAGGACAGACTAAAAGGAGTTTCTGGTGGAAGTTAAGAAAGGGATATGTACTCCCTGACTCAACAGGGCTCTTTGTTTTCAAGCATTAGAAATAAAGAGGATCTCTTGCGAGTTTCCTTTAAGTATGAGCCTGAGGGTAGCGGGAAAGGAGGAGTGATTTTTGTTTCTCAATATGATGTTTGTGATTTAGTTCTGCCTGGAGGAGTTGCTGTTTTGTTGCTACATTATAATTGCAACTTTCCTGTGGCTATAGGGATTTGGCTATGTTACATTTCTGATTTGAGGTTGTCTCCCCTCTTCTGTGGGAGCTCTCCAGAAGGTAAATGGGAGTTCTGTCTGTGACTTAAACATTCTGATGTACATTTCTTGTTCACAATCATAAGGATTTCCTTTTGGTATGAACCAGAGTTAAATGTCAAGTTGGTTCTTGCAGTTTGGCTTTTTCATTCTAGAGAAAACATGATACGTTTGAAATGTGTTTGAAATACCATTTTCTCATTAGATCGTTAGGTTATGCAAGGTGGAGGATGGCAGTTACCCTTAAAGCTATTTATTAAACTGTGGTTGCGAATCTAATGAGGGAAGATGGGATTCAAGAAAGGACATGACAGAAGTTTTTGTAGAAGTGGGTATAGTCAGGATGATGAAGGTATATGAGAAAATTAATGTAAAAAAAAAAGTTTCCAAATCCTTCAGTGTACACAGTTCTGCTATTAGGTATGAACAGCCCTTGATCAGGCCTAGGCACTAAGTCAGTACCCTGTAGTTTTCTTCTTCATGGGAGCCTCCTGTTTTTCCAGCAGCACCAAATTCAGGAAGGCGTGACTATTTGAGAAATGAAGAAGTGATTTATTTTATTTCTTATGTGGTAAGTTCCTATCTCCAAGTAAGTGTAAGCAGAATTAGCAGTGATCCTGAGCATTTTTCTTTACAGGTAGGAAAGAGTAGTTAAGTTGTGAGCAAGAGACTCAGGAAATAGTCTACCACAGGTTGTGTTAGGTAAGTCATCTAATACCCTCTGACAAATAGAGATAATGTTTTGTACCTCATAGCAATGTGGTGAGCGTAACATTTAGAATGTTTATCATGTAAACACCGAAGATAAATAGGGATAGCACATAAAAGGCCTTTTGACCTTTTACTACTTTCGACAGAACAGATACTGCAGCATCTGTATGAACTGAAACAGTACAGCTATTCATTGAATCTGCTGTAGTCTAATAGTGTCTCAAATAAATTCATGCAACTTGTAAGATTTGTTCCATTACTGAAAATTTGAATAACTAATCAAAAGAAGGCCCTCTTTGATTTTTGCCTTCAAATCTCGGTAAGATTTCAGAGTATTCAGCTCTGTTGAACATTGTCATAGCTACCTATGAATTAATCATAAACTTTAACTCATATTGTGAGGTTATTATAACTTCTCATTTAACATTAAAAACTGTATCATGTCTGTTCATTTCTAATTCTATTTTGTCAACTAGTCCATTCAGAAGGTGAGTGCAGAGTTGTTACCTGGTAATGTTTATCAAGAGAGAATGAATTACAGAATTCATGAACTTTTTGTTGTTGCAACTGCTGTTTACCAACAGCATAACTTGAAAGTTTACATTAAATGTGGCTCCCAATGTTCAGAAATAGATTAAACTCTATTGCTGCATTCTCCATTCTAATCCTCCTTGCCCTCACATCCCTCCCCTCCCACAAATCCAAGTTTCCAATAGTGTACAGTCAAAATATTTTGCATAAATCTTGGTGCAGCTGAGTCTCTGAAAACTTCTGTATTTTTCTATTTGTTTCTTCCAAAACTTCCAATGTCATGCCTTCCATATCCACTCGTTCTTTTTCTGTTTGTTCTGGCATGATATTTAGCTTAATCTAGGATTGCTAGTGGGCTGGAATTCTAGTTTTTCAACTGTTACTCAAAAATGTGGATAACTATTACATTCACATAGAAACAAATGTGTACTGTAAATCGCAGTGGGAAATATATTTTGCAAAGCTGGAACAGTTGTGTAAAGAAGTTTAAAGCAAGTTTTTTTTTAAAAAAAAAAAAAAAAAAAACCAAAAACTTTGTTTTTCCCAACGGCTCCTGCTTTTATAACTTGGTTCGTACATTCTTTGGAACTTGTGTCAATCTTTTGCTTTGGAATGCCTTACTAAATACAAGAAGTTGAAAATGGACTCAGTAGATCATGACTACCATTTTGAAAGTTCCAAAATCAACATGGCACTGTGTACTGTGGCACATTTATCTTCAGTGAGCACAGTGCTTAGAAGAAATCCTTAATCTATTACCCATTCAGCTGAATGCACAGCAGAAGCAAAGCCATGCGTGAACAGATGTATGAAGGCAATATATTTAAACATTATCAGCAGAAATGCAGCCTACAACTTATACTAGAGGAGACAACTGTTGCTCTGTGGGAATTTCATCTTTCACTTCTTCGAATTTTCTGCATGTGTAAATTTCTAACAATTTTTTTAATTGAAGGACTCTGAGTTGGTACCTTCCTTCTTCCCTACAGTTAAAACTAATGCAAGTAATATAAAGTTGTTTTAAAAGTTGGCTGTGATCCTGTCCCTCCTGAGCTCAGTGACAGACTGCTCACTCACTGGAGTGATGCAGGACCAGGTGTGTAAGTTTCTGTGATAGGAGAGTTTTTGTTCTTGGTCTCCTTTCTTCATATGGATTGATGTGTGAGCAAAAGCCACAGGGTTGGCTGCTAAAACACACAACCTACACAGTGTTAAAAGTGATGATAATTTCAAAATTTGCTTGATTCCCTTTCAGTAGCTATTTTAACGATAACTTCAATGTACTGATTTTGTTTGTAGTCTACTGCTTTTTCTCCTAGTACCAGGTATGCAAATTGTACTTCTGGCCATTGATTTGTTTGAACTCAACTAGCTTCTTAAATCTATGTTGCTGTAAGCAGGGTCTTCTAAGGCTTTCTAATTACCTTTGTCTATTTTTGCATACTTTCTGGGACTGAGAGATTTCCCACAAAAGCTAGTTTCCTTCCTCTTCCCATTAAAATCACTAACTTGCTTTTGAAAATGCATTCCAATGATACATGTCCAATTGTAAGGGGCTTTTTTAGCTTTTTAATTTGCTTTGTATCAAAATATTTTTAAGGATTGAGTTGTATATTTGAATGTTGTTCAGAGTTCTACTACCAACTGATTTTTGTTCCATTGTCACTTAATATATCATTTTTTTATTCATATTTCAGAAAATTGAATTGCAGTAGTTCTTCAAAGCTCATACGCTACCATGAAATTCAGATAAAATTTTTAATCTTTATGCTATGCTAAACACAATACTTAAAAATAAGTCTGGTTTTACTTTAACTTCTGTAATTCAGATTGGTTTTAATGACTGTGATTACAGTGTAGTACCCTGCCTGCCTCCTAGGCAGTTACACCATCTTTGGTGCAGCCTTTGTAAGGGCTTGAAAATGCAGATAAAGAAATCCAGATTTTATTCTTTTGCCATTTCATAATTGCTGTAGAGTTTTGTTGTTTCATGATTGCTGTTCTACTTAAATGCTAAGTTATTTAGCAGAGGAAAGAAACAGTCTTCAGCAGCTGAAAATGAGTGCATCTATAATAAAGGTTATTATGACTCACTTTTATGCTTGTTGTCAGTTCTTTGAAAAATAGCATATCAAATCTAGAAAGACATATCCTTGTTTATTTAATGATCCATTAGAATGTGTTCCTGTGTCACTGAGATCAGTGATAACGGGATGAGGCAAAAACTGATGATTAAAGTCAAGATTTTTGAGTTCATTGAGAGAGAATGACTGAAAGCTGATAATATTCTGCACCCAATAAAGTAGAAATTACCACTTATTTCAGAAGGAATTAGGGAGAAGCTGAATTTGCTGAAAAGATCTGTTTTCACTCAGACTTGCAATATGAGGATTATCTGTTGACACATGAATTTAAACCAAACTGGTGTGAATACTAAACAGATGTTTCATGGGAACATTTTTTATAATCCATTTGAACCATAAAACAAGGTGACACATTTTTTTAATCAGCATTTCTGATTTCTGCATTGAGGAAATGTGTATTCTAATAGCTGCAGTACTCTGTTATTTTGCAGATTCTTGTTCAGTTGCAAAGTGTAGCACTTGTACAATATTAAGTGCTGCAATGAAATTCTAGATAGAAAATAGAATGATCATCTGTATGAAAGAAAATAAATCATGTTGACTTATTTTTAAGAGAATACTTTTTGTTTTAACTTTCAGAAAGTTTTAAAGACTAGGTTAAATTTTAGTTTCCATACCCATTCTCACTGAGCACAAGAGGCTAGCAGCAAGCTGTTGATATCTAATGAGGAGCCTAGTAGTGAAGAACACTTCAGTATTAACTCTATCATACCTAGTTGCATTGATTCAAGGGGACCTTGTTGTTTTAAAACGTCCACTTTATTGTTTATTCTCTCCCTGTAAACCCTCCAAGGCTGAAAGTGGAGAAAATGTCCCCCCATGGAGGTGTTTCATGGGGTGAAGGAAGAGGTGGGACAGTGGTGTTCCAATGCTAACTAACCCCTTCCGTAGAAGACTGAGATAGCAGCACCCAGGTGCCTTTAGAGACAGGTCTTGGAGAAGATCGTCTTTGCTCGTATTGGAATGCATTAGTGCCATAGGTGATGACTTACATTATTTCTAGAAAAAGAAGTAAGGGAAGTTATTTAGAGTTTTTTACCTTTTTTCACCACTTAATGTTTCTCATTATTGCACCTGAAGTTTGTTTTATTAAAATGCTGTAGCATTTATGACAGACTGATGATACTCTTATGAAAAATAAAAAGCCCTAAAATTTGGACAATTAATTACTATAAACTGTCCTTCTAATATGTGGTAATGTTACCTCTTGAGTCATTTAATCACAGGAGCTTTGCTGTTAATATGTCTGGGAAGATGGCTTTCTACCAATCTTTGGTTGCCTCTTAGATCTGTAAAGGCATTTATTTCTCAATTTCAGAATTGGACTACAAATCTATGAGAGAATGCAGTAAATTAAAGGCAGCGGTCACGCATAGAGGAAGAAATATTTTCTACCCTTTCTGCACACTCTAATTTTGTTTGTATTATATGATATAATATGTGGATAACATGCTGAAAGCCATGTATCCTTTTTTGGGTATCTTCAGATGCCTTTTCTCCAAAGCTTGATAGTTTATAAGGAAGTCTTATAACATCTGACACCGAGGATGACCTTGAGGTTTTGCACGTTATGCTGACAATTCTGAGTTAAAGTATTGCATAATATTTCAATATTATGAGAGTATGTCCTTCCAGCTTACATCTGCTTTCTGAAGACTTCTGTTTTAGGATGTTGGATTAGTTCACTTTTTATGATTGGCATTCTGATAATACAGGATATAAATTGTGCATAGTGTTTCACTGTGTGCCTGTAGATGCAAATTGGAACCAACCTTATAGAGATCGTATTTGTCCTTTTCTGAAATACTGTGCGTGTCTATAGCATCTAATAGTGCACACGCAGAGATACTTAAGTTAGTTCTGAACAAGCTCATGGTATCCATATGTCACAGTATAGTGTCTGGTTTGGGTCTTTGACATGGCACAGTGCTGTGGTTAGTTGAGTTCATTTTAGAACTATGCTGAGATGATATACAAGCTCATTTTGCATATAGTAAACATATCTAACATTCCTGAAACTGGGAAGTGCTGGTTTAGAAGAGGATAGAGTCAAAGAACACTTCATACAATATGCTTGCACTATTCTATTAAGATAAATTTGGTATGAACAGAAGCTGGCCATAAAAGTATAGTAATAACTTGACTCTGTAAACTGAGCCATAAATACGTAAAATGTAGTATAAAAATGCACTTACATGCTTGTATAACTGTGTCTATAGTTCAGCTGCAAAAAGGGTATGTTAATTTAGCAAATGTTTGAGGCTGCTTTTGTTTAGGTTTGCTTACGCATTCTTTCCTCTAACTGCTGGTGATGTCAAGCACTTGCAGAAGGGCAAGAGCAGTTCAAATAACATCACTTCACTGGGTGAATACCGTGAGGATTAGAAGGTGCACGATCATGTACAGGTCTCCAACAATGACAAGGGTTTTTAGCACTGCAAAGCCTGGGTATGTAAATTCTAACTAACATGAAGCTGGAACAGCTGCCAGATTTACTGGCAGTTGACTTTCTAAGTGTTCAGAAGTCTGGGAATCCGATTATTCAGACTATTAATCAGTTTGGGAACTTAGCTCAGTCATCCTTACTTAGCATGTACCCAAGGGTTCAATATCGACTGTTCTGAGGTCGTCGGGGTTTTTGTTTGTTTGGTTTGGTTTGGTTTGTTTTTTTTTGGTGGTAGTGTTTTTTTTTCCCTGTTTTACATCATGCCTTGTTTGATCCAAATGCTACTGAAAGCAGTGCAAGTTTCTCTATTGACTTTGATTAGCTGATCACCACATGACATTATAATAAGCGTGTGTTGATTAATTCTCTGCAGTTCCTAATACACACCCACACAAAATGGAGCACCATGAGTGGCCATTGTCACTGTTACTCAGTTTCCAGTAATATCTCATTTGTATTTTCAGGATGAAATCCCCAATCCTACACAGTATTTCAAATAAGCCATGTAAGTAAAAAGTTCTTGCCACATAATTGGAGTAGTAGGAGCAACATTTTCTAAGTTTGGAACTTTCCCAAAATCATGCTCACAGATCCATGTGACATGTTACAAAAGTTGCTGATATCATTGTTTGGTTTTTGAGCATGACTTTCAACTTGTAGACAGCTGAAGGTTGCTGCAGTCTGTAGGCGGAAGGGCACAAAGGGCAGCATGTTGCGTAGTGAAATGGAACAGTGACTCAGCTTTTGCCTGACAGTAACACTCAGTTCATTTCTCTTACTTCCTCCTGGTTATCAAGAAATGCCCTACAGCACTGGAATAAAGGAACATTTTACCCATTTAAACAATACTTTCAAAACTGACTAAAAATAGTGAACTGCAGAAAAGTAAAGCAGTAACTAGCAGTGTTGCTTTCTCAGCTGTGAAGTTTGTAGGAAGTACTCATGGTTCAGTGCTATTTCTCATTTTAGGAGCAAAGTGTCTTATTTCTTGTACGCGTGTCATAAAACATTGGACAGAGGTGAAAACTTTCTATTAAGATATCCCCTAATATAATTCAGCTTTGGTGTAAAACCGTTGGACCATAACTGTCGCACAAGTGTTTTGGGAAGACCTAAGAGAAGTTCTTCTAGTGATGGGATGTGTTTTCCATACTTGGTATGTGTTATCTCGGACATCAGAGATGGAAAATTAATGGCATTAGGACAGAGTGGGCACTCCGTTTCATGCAGAGCTTTCTGACCTTTCTTTGATGTGGATGAGAGCTGGTGCTTTTACATTCCATGAAAAACTCTGTAATGTAAATAGCATCATGTTAAATAGGTAAGGTTGTGGGAGTGTTCCTCTCGATTAAGTTTGTCTTTAGTTTGTTACTGTGGACCATAGTTTCTACTCTGCCTCTCATTCCACATAAATTCCAAAGCGGCCAGGCCAGCTACCCCTACATCTCTCTCCCAGGTTTGGCACAGGACAATGTAGTAGAGGTAAACATAGCACATGCTCGTTTAGGAAAAAGTTTCAGAAGTTACCACAGATACATCTTTGTCCCATCTCCAGTTCCTGGCATGTAAAATCTCTGGCCAAGAGTCACAGAATTATATAGGTCAGAAGGGACCTCTGGAGATTATCTAATTCAACCCGCCGCTAAAAGTACAGCCTGTTTAGGTCAGGTTGCTCCAGATGTTGTCCAGTCACGTTTGGAGCATTCCAAGGATAGAAGTTCTGCGGCTTCTCTCAGTAACTTGTTGCAAGGTTCAACTACTGTCACAATGAATAACTTCTTAATATCTAGTCTTAATTTCTTAATTTCCCTTCTTGCAGCTTATGTCCGTTGCCTCATCTAATGCAGTCCTATCAGTGCACGTTTCTGAGCAGAGTTTGACTTTCTTCTCTATGTCCTTCCGTTAGGTCATGGAAGACAGCAATAGGACTCCCCGTGATCTTAGCTTCTTAAAACTGTGCAAGCCTGTTACTCTGAGTGCTGCTTTAGTGCTGTTTAACTTTCCAGTGTAAGATTGAAGGTACATGTCTTACCTTTGGGGAAAAGATGGTTTGTTCCATCTTCAAGGCCTTTTTGTAAGACTCCCCGAACAGTAGCTGAAGGATCAGTAAAAAGCCTCAAGACAGAAAAATATATTAGTTTATATATATTAAATATGAATTATTATCTCGCATTAAAGTGTCTGACCTTTACAATATGGAATAAGAAAATGAGAGCCAAGGCTTAATGCTTTCCAGTATCGTCTGTCTACAAACAAGACAAGTCCTGTTGTCTATCATTACAGCCAGACACAGTGACGTAACAAAATTGCTTGAAACTACACGCATGCAACCATCCACCTCCCCTTGTGTTAATCTCTAGGACCTTTTTGGTACCACCCCTGCTACAGATTTATGTGGCAGCATTTGTTCTATGGAGGAAAAAAAATCTCGTTTCCGTTGTCTCCCTTGTTATGTGTGAAAGTATTCATCCCAGTACCGAGAGCCTTAGCATGTTTAGTAGTTCCTACCCGGGTGTTCCTTTCCCTCCTTTGATTCCAACACCACTACAGGTTGAAGTGTAGACCAGAAACCTCTATTGTCATTTTCCTTTGAGGCAGGTGCCCACATTAGCATTGCAATCTCTACTGATGTTGGAAGCAACATCAGACTGGCAACACCATCCTATTTTTACTCCTCTTGATAGGGCCTCCCCTGTGCCAGTAAGCTGCTTACGCCCACAGCTAAATTCCAGATCTGGTAGAAACGCTGCGTGAGGTAGATCCAGGAGCAGTTCTCACATGTTTTCTCTGCCATATCCTACCCTTCTTTTTGGCTGGCTAAATGTTTTCTTGAGGTAGGGGGAAGAGAACCGATCAGGTAACGGGCCCTCTGGAGAAATTGCCGCTACGGGTGTCTCCCTGCTATGGGACAGGGGTGGCTGCCAGGGGCTGCAGTCCCGCCTCTCCAGCCCCACGGTGCGCTCTGTACTCAGACCGTATTTCCAGCGAAAAGAGGATGTCAAAATGGTGCTTTTGGGCATTATTACTTACTCTGTGGCAATGAGAAAGATCCCGCATGCTGTCAGCAGCCCCCCCGGTATCTATTAACCGCTTCACAGAAGCTCAGTGCTGCAATCACCTTGCTGAGCTGAGCCCAAAGCACCGTAAGAAGCAGAAGAGCTGCTGCTTTGAGAAGCTTCTGTTGCAGACTGATGCTTGCTGCCCCTTTTTTTCCTCCCAGATGCAAGATTCCCGGTTTGTGAACTACTGATATAAACAGCTGGTCCAGATTACGTCCAAGAAATTTATTTCCCTGGCCGAGAATAAATAGGCCGTAGAGCCAGAGTCAGGTCCCTGGAACTTGTACCAGTAGTCCTCTCTACCATGGCATGGTCTGGGTTGTACCTATTCCTTTCCATATGTGGTTCTGTTCTTCTCAGTTTTTGAAATATGGGTCATCTCTGCCGTCATCTCTGACGGCTGTAGTCAGTTCTGTTTCTCATTTGCACAAGGTTGCTTTCCGTATGTGAGCAGGTGTTTTACAAGGTAGAGTATAGAAAATTTACCATCATGTAGTTTGCTCAGAGTATTTTCTCATTATCACAGGATGAAGCCTAAATCTTGAAATAGTCTTTTTCTACATCAGGTGACATTGTTAGTTGCTAAAGGGATGCAGGTCGAAATAACTGAAGGGATGTTTCAATGCTTCAAGATTGCTCGACAGCTAGTCTTCAGTTCCTGGTGGTAGGTAAAGACAAGTCTATTTAGCAGTGGTCTGATTACTACGGAAGACCTCTATAACTCTTAATAGCTACAAACAAACGCACTTATCACTCGTACCAGGGCCTCTCTTTGTCTCTTTCTACAAGGGCAAAGACCTTTGAGGTTCTACCCATATTTTTGACAAAAGGAAATCTTGACTTTCATTTCATTGATTCTGCTTATCTTCCATTCTCATTCCCGAGCTTCACAGGCACAGGGGAAAAGGAAGGTTTATGGCATCAGCTGTTTGTCTAACCCTCAATGTTACCCTAAACTGAAGCCTTGGCATTATCCTGTTTATTTCACATGTAGAAAGAATGAAATGTCTACCTGCCTCTCACCAGATACTGTCTAACTGAAGTATTTGCTGGACAGTATTCTTCTTGAGGAGCTATAGTGCCAGCTTGCTGTAAATTTTTAGATTACCTTACGGTTACATTACTTAGATTACCTTGCCATTACTAAACAGCATGTGCTATATAGTAGGGAAATCACCCTTTTTTGTAATTCTGCAAATTAAATACATGGTCATCCATTTGCATCATTACGAAGCACTTTGTCACTTCAAGGGCTGATGCAGACTTGGTAATGTTCATGTCTTGCAAATAGATTGTGATGCTCAGTGTCTATGAAGTACATTTTGAAAATCATATAAAGAATTGTAAACGCAAAAAAGTAGCAGTTCCTTTTTTAGCATTGCCTGCTCTATGAGGTGTGTTCTGCGCCTGTTCTTCTGTTTCACCACGTGTACCCATCAGTAATCTCACATGATAGAACAGAAAACAGATCAGACTGGTATCTGCTCTGAGCACTCTGGTCAAAAGCACAAAAAAAGACTGTTCGTCCCACTCAGTGCTGAGAAAACTCTGGGTCCAGTGCCCAGGAGATGCCTCAGCCAAGAATGGAAGAGCTGTATCTACTCCAAGAACAAGATACAAAAAGGTTAGTAACAGTTTTTCTCTTTTACATAGCACACATCCCTTGCCATATAATGTTCCTCCAGTGGAAGTTTCTATTGCTGTCTTTGAGAATAAAAGTCTGTATAGGGAAACATTACATAACTTTTTTTTTTAGTGTAACTGTGCATCTGTTTGGGGGTATGGGCTACTTTTTCTGTAGTAGCAATACTTACTATCTCTTTGATTAATGTTGCTGTTGTCTTCAAGCCTAGGAAAAGAAATGCCTTGAAGTAGACTGTAGAGTGCATTTTTGTTCTGTGCGGTAATGTTGTTTTATTTCTTTATAAGAGGCAATTAGAGAACAAAGCGTATCTGAGAATATTGTAGTGACATCTCTACTCACAGATTAAGATTTTAGAAGGAAAATTTCCTGATGGAGCTTCTTTAATCTTCTTAGGTCTTAGTGTTTTTCTTGATTAAAGTCTCTCTCATTTCCTACCTGAGAAAAAAGAAATTGGTAATAACTGTAACAGAGGAAAAAATTGTATTTTTTACTGACATGCCAGCATAATCATGTACTGATTCTATGTTTATGAGCCATTTTTTTCATCTGCCTTACCCTTATGTGCAGATATCAGGGGACAAGAGAGCAAAAAGGTCTGATCTTCCTCCCTGTGTTCTCTGTCTCTTCTCATAGCTATGTAGCATCCTGCCTGGCCCCTGTATGCAGTCTGAGCACAGCAGTTGTTCGAGGGGAGGGAGCAGTCAGAATGCCTTTGTATACCGATATCCAGCTCTCTGGTAATAATTTATAAGGTCAGCACCATGAGCACAAATTGGGGAATCTGGAGAACTGCCCCAAGTTGTGCTGCAGGTTGTACATGACCTTAACTGTTCCTCCCAGAGGAAGGTGCAAGCCACCTCTCTTACATCCTTGTACCAGGGCTGGCATAAGAGCATGGATGAATCTGAGTTGGTGTGGACAATCTGTAGGTACTGTGAGCAACCATGCAATAGGGACAGCCACTGTGAATTTGCTGCCTCCAGACAATGGGCTTTTTTTTTCCCCCCCTGAGGTGTAACTCATGTCCTCAAGTTAGGTTAACAGGGACCACAATGCAATGTGATTTGTGAGATAATGTCTCCGTACATGAAATCTGCTCATTTTTGTGTGCTAGCATGAATTCAGGTGCATATTCCCTAGATTCTTTTGTTGCATAGCCTTGCTACTCTTTGAATTACCAGTGGATTATTTGTTCTGAAGAAATAGACATGATTGTGAAAATCTGTGAAGCACTAGTAGGATATGAGCATTGTAAGCAAGTATCTACACAGTGAAGTGATGGTGTGAGCAACTGCTGAGTTGTGTAAATTGACCTTTACTTGTCCTTTAATTTGCCAGTGCCATATCAAGCTAGTTTTTTTTTTATATTGGATAGGGCTTAAATTAATGTCAATATTTAACTTACAACTTCAGCTAAGATTACAGCAAAACCAAATCTAATATCAAATTTCAAAGAGGCCTGCAGGAGTGGCTCTTGGATCAAAAAGAAATAGCTGATCTGACATGCCAGTCTCAGGTATGGGCCTTTTGAAGAATGAAAGTATTCTTAATACCTATAAACACAAAGGCAAAACCTAGCGAAGAGAGGGCACTTTTCATCCAAGCATGTAGACTGCATTAAAGACTACGAGGGAGCTAGTTATGAATTTGATTTGCTAATGTTGTGTACAAATTACAAACTGTATTGCTATTACAAAGTTTTCACTTCGATTGAGCTTCTGACTGCCCGAAGTGGACCACTTTGCAAGTAGCCGTTGCCGAGCTCTGTGCTGCCCCACCTAGATTGCTGCAAGTATCCCAGCAATTATTCTGAAGCTAGAACAAACATGTCGAGATGATACTGCAGCCACTGTTATGACTGCATTTTTAATTACTGTGAGTTAACATAATTTTTTCCTTTATGAGGACAACTCTTGGAGACACTACTCTTTTTCTTTGATTGTATTGTTTCTGTTGGTCGAAGATAAAAGCCACTCCGACTAAAAGAGTATAGAGCTTCTTTTTTATGAAAAAATAATACATACCAGTGTGAACACATCTTATATGAAAAAATAGCGTCAGTTGCACTTCAAACTTCTAAAATTCTAAGAAATGATTTATTAAAATTTATTTTAATAAATTTTATTGTTATTTTTAA